>SNQJ01S0029146.1:58113-89720 GCA_010110895.2 Picea sitchensis
TATTACCACCACTGCCTCATGACATCACACTCTACTACATTGTCATCTTGTGATGTCATGCTCCACTACCTCCCCTTACAAGCCTTGTCCCATCACTTCGTCAACATATTCTCCCCACTTACCTGTCATACATCAAATCATTTTTTCACCTGCCCTCCAATCACCACTTTCCACATCACCCTGGCACACCCGTCACCCGTCCTTTGTTTTCCACCTCATACCCAGTTATCCATTGGCCAATTAATACTAGCTAACATATATGTTAGTTTGTTGACCTATTCCCCAGGCCCAACGAATACCCATTCACCCAAATTTAA
This sequence comes from Picea sitchensis, assembly GCA_010110895.2. Classification (NCBI taxonomy): domain Eukaryota; kingdom Viridiplantae; phylum Streptophyta; class Pinopsida; order Pinales; family Pinaceae; genus Picea; species Picea sitchensis. Next base: position 58,431 of record SNQJ01S0029146.1, read on the forward strand.
TCTCGTTTCCACCATTATTGCACTGTTCACATTTTCTCCGCATACCAGAAGCTCTTTTCACCCTCCATTGTCAGCCAGTAACTGAGAAAAATTCAATCACCCGCTAACATGTTTTGTTTCAGTTTGCAGGTACCAGTTGAGTTGATGGCGCCAAAGTTTAAGAAGTCAGAGGTCGAGTAAAATCCATTCCTCCCGCCTCCTGTCAACCTCGACCGGATTTTGTTAGCTGACAAAGACTACCTAATCTCAAAGACCAGATACGAATTTGATTTTTCTCAATTACGTTCATGGTTCAGGGACACCTTCCTGGATCAAAGTGATGAGATTGGACTTTGGGAGTCCAATCTCCCACTGTATCTCTTTCCCCAAATTAACCATTTTCCCGAATTCACCCTCAAGTTCCAAGCACATTATCTCCCCGATCAGAGAGCCATTGTTTCTTCGTCTGGAGAGACCCTTTTCACTATCACACCCGAGGCCATTGACCAGATGATGCAAATCCCCAGATCTGAATCCCCCTCTCCTTTCACCCTTGAATTTCTAACTGAAATGTACCAGAATCTGTCTTTTCCCCTGACAGCGCAGATTTTCGAGTTTTTCCTCCCACAGAATGCCCAATTCCCCAAGAAAAATCCCCCCTACCCTTCTTCCATGTTTTCAGAGAAAGGAAACTAAGTCCTTTCATCCTTGTGTTGTCTGCTCGGATATTATTCAGACAAATGGGTGGACAATCCAATCCTGGGCTTCTTGTCAATTTTTTCGGTCGAAGAAAAAGCCACCACTCAGTTCGACTATAGCAGTTTTCTAGCCGAGAACATGCATGAGCAACTTTTCAGATTTCCCACAGAGAGCATGTTCCAATATTCTTCAATACTAGATTACATGTTCATGTTCTTTCAAGCAGATAAGTTCTTGTTTCCCATGCAGAAACTGGACCAGGACGGAAAACCATAGCCTGTCACCTCTTGGAATTTGTTGCAGAGGAAAAACTCCAAAGAGTTTAATTTTAAGCAATTCATTGAGCAGTTTTACCACCCAATGGTAAGCATGCTTAGTGGTAGACAAGAACCAAGGATAAATGAGGAGATCCAAAGAATTATACACCTCTTGGACCTCACCAAGACTAGAGACTGGTTTTTGTATCTGAATCACACGAAAATCAGAATTTATGGATGTGAATTGGCTCCTTATAAACTTCCAAGATATGTACCTATAAGGATATTTGCCTTGGAATACATTAGGCAAATGATCAATTTAGATGACATACATTTTGTATCTTTGAAGAAGAAACAATAGTTAAGAATTAAAGGGTAGATAGGATCCTTTATCTGTAACAGTCGAGTTGTCAAGGAAGAGGCAAACAAGCTACTAAAGGAAATGAAGTTTGGTATCAGTTTCCCTTGGCACTATGATCCATGTGGGATCATTGCAAAAATGAGATTGAGGAATAAAAGTTCCCCATATGCTCAAGTGCCCAAACCTGAGATCGATAAATATGTGAATCAAACAGAGTGGGAGGTGAACACTTTGGAAGATGTTGAACATCAAGCTCCTCCAACCATTATTTCACAGACCACTACTCCAAAGGTACCAAAGTAAAAAAGGCCCAGAAAGGACGCCTCCCCTCTGATTATTGAAGTCTCAGTTGAGGAGTTCCATGTGTATAAGAAAAGGCCCAAAACCAGACACACAATGGACAGGTCTGGAGAGGAAGAGACCCAGTCTACCATAGTAGTCCAGGGAGAGAATTCACCATATTTCTCAGGCAGCTAGCAGATGATGTCTACTTCTTCCTCAAAGAAGTAGACTGATACCACTTTGACCACCCAACCATCACAAGAGTCTGCAAAACTGAGTATCTTTGAGAAATGTGATTTAATCAAGAAGAAAAACGAGATGTTGACAAGTAGCACCTATGCTCAGTTCTAGAAGCAGACCTCCACGGCACAGCATAGGTTTCTCTCTACCTTTGATACCGAAGAGGGAGAATGAAATTGGAATTATTACAGGCACAGGTGCCACATCCAAAGGAAATCACTGATTACAAAAGTCCAACACTGGAGTTTGATGCCAATCAGGTAAATCTAGCTGATCAGATGGATTTGCATAGACAGATCGGAGAAATGGTTTTCTCAACATTGGCCAATGCTTCCACAACTACTGCAAAATTATAGGTTTCTCTGAACAATGTTCAAACTCAACTAAAGTTGGAAAAGGTGTCATCTTTTGCAAAAGATAACAGGATCAAGTCTTTGGAAGAGCTGGTACTTAAAATTGGGTATGACCCCTCAAACATGAAAGTAGTTGAAGAACTACTGAAGAAAAAGAACGCTGACATAGCCTCTTTGAGGAAGCAATTAAAATTGTCAACTACTGAAGATTCACAAACCAAAGAGATGGCAGAGACAGAGGGTCAAAAAGAGGAGATGCTAAAATTGATCATGGAGAAGAATGCACAGATAAAAGAGATGGAGGCAGAACTGGAAAAACTAGTAAAGGAAAAACAACAGACAAAGCCTATGGAGGTCATCCCTTTAAGTGAAGTTCCCCTCAAAAGAGTTATCACAGTGACAGCATCAGCCACCACCACTGTAGAATTTTCATCAGCTTCCCCAGTGACAGTTCCAGGGACATCTGAAGCTTTAGAAACATCGATGGAGAATATGACTTTACAAGGAACAGAAATCAAAAGATTGGAACATGAGATAGAAAATCTCCAGAATCTAAAAGCTTATTTCCAAGACAATTACAATACAGAGAGACACACATCAGAAAAACTGAAGCAGGATATACAACAGCTGCAGAAGCAGACAGTTGTGGGAAAAACACTGGTAGAAGCCAAAGAGAACATTTGGATGGATATCTCAAAATCCATAAATGAAATCTGGCCCATGGTGCAAATCATGTTTGAACAACATGAACTGGTGTCGAGGAGAAGGTAGGATATCGACAGGATAAAGGGAGAGCTAGGAGAAATTCCCACAGAAGCAAATGAAATCATCAGGTTTCTTAATTCGAAAACTAAGGAAGAGATGGAAAACCTGAATATTGAGGATAGAACAGAGATTATCCTCGAGGTCAAGAGGGTTCTGACCAAAAGAGGATTAATGTTGCAATTGGAGGATAAATCCCAGAACATGGATATTGGAGTTCATAGATTTTTCAGCAAGACTGATGTTTTGCAAAAGAAATGTCTTCTCGGTTTACTGGTTCTGAATGACAAGCTGATGACACTCTCCAAGTACAAGCAAAAAATCACCACGGTGGCAAAGGACAGCTCCAAGTTTTCAGGGATACAGGGTAGTATAACAGGTAAAGTGTTTTTAGAGACTTTGCAGTTGGATATCAGTATCCAACATGAAATCAAGTACATTTTTATCATCAAGCCGACTTTTTACAAATATACAGAGATGGATGAAATCTACCACGGGTTATTAAAAACCACCATTCCCAATCAGCAAAGATGGGAAGAGTTGTGTGAATTGATTGAATAAAGGATGAGGTGTACAAATCGATTCAGCATGCGGGGCAAACTCAAGCGAATGAGTCCCCAACGGTCTTCCCCAAAATCAGCATGAAGAATCTGACAGATCATTATCAGTTCTTACAATTTTGTATTATGTTATCTAGTTAGTTAGCCTGAGATTTTGCCATGTCTTGATCATTAATGACAGGATCGATTGTAATATTTTCTATATATAATTCAAATTTCGAAGTACTGAGGGTTGATCTTTATGCCCAAGCAAGATGTAAGCATTGTAATCTTTCTCAAGAGATTTACCAGTAATAAAAAGGGCATTTCACAGGATTCCTGCATGTTAATTGTTGGTGATGTTTTCTCCTTTTCATTGAATGGTTTTTCTATCTTCGTAATCATTTATTTTTTCTATATCTGATCATTTAAAAGAAGTTGAAGTTGCATAATTTATCTTTGTATACTCTGTTTCTAGCTTTTAAAGATCTAAGTGTTTATCTTCTGACATTATGATCAAGAAATTCTTAAATGCTTCTTTGTTATAATTGATTTTCTCATCTTTTCTGCTACCCATCATTTTATTCTAAAGGATCTAACAGTTTCTTTATCCTGCCCTGTGAAAACACCTTATAAAATATGTTCTTTGATCTCAAATTTTATAAAACAAACCCCATAGCCCAATGGATGCATAAGCAATATTTCATCCATTTTTATTAAAAAAACAATACAGTCTCATTTATTTAACTAGCCTAATATATAAAACCTAAAACAAAGTTAAAACTCATAGAGAGATCCCTCTCTGAAACTAGAAGGGCTAGATCCCAGTATAGGGCTAATTAAGGTTTTATGCATCACCCTAGCTCAAATCCCAACAAAGAGTATGGTGATGGATATAGTAGTTGCAGACATTCCCCCAAAATACGGTATGTTACTATCAAGATCATGGGGAGATAAGATGAAAGGAACCCTGGAGCTAGATATGTCCTATGCCACCATACCGGTATTCATACAACAGAGAAGACTGTATAGAGAAACCCTGATGAAGTATATGGTCAGCAGTCAGGAAAATCCACACAATTACACACTATACTTTTCACACTTTGATCTGGATTCTTTCATCCTGTATAATGATGGTGACTTGGAAGAACAAATCGCTCAGCTAGAAGATGATACACATGATTCAAAAGAAGATAAAGCAATCATTGAGGTAAGAAATACTTAAACTGTGGAAAGTGAGGAACTGTCAGCAGACTTTTGGAGCATGGATTTTGATGGAGCTGTGAGTAAGGAGGGAGCTGGATCTGGATTTTGGTTGCATAATCACAGATCAAGGTATTTAGAGAGTCATTCTTACAAACTAAATTTCCAATGCACTAACAACATAGCTGAGTAAGAAGCTTTGATGCTCGGCCTTAAACTACTAAAGAAGGTTGGTGCCAAACAGATTATGGTAAGGGGTGATTCTGAATTGATTATTAAGCAAATTAAAGGTTAGTATGCAGCAAAACATCCCAGACTTAGAGCGTACATGAATGTTGTTTTAGATGCCCTTCAATGTTTTACTGAAATCGACTTGCAGGTAATGCCGAGGGGACAAAACATACTTGCATATGGGTTGGCTACATCAGCAGCTACATGTAAAATTCCTTTCCGTCCCACTCGCAAATACACAGTGGAGGTGAAGTGAAGACCAACCATTCCTGACAATATCAGATACTGGCAGGTATTTGGGAATGACGATCAAATTGAAGACTTCCTACAGTGTAAGAATGATTTTGAATGTACAAATATAGATTTAGAGAATGATGATGATGATGTAAATAAATCCGTTTTTGAAAATGGTAGTGTAAATAAAGTAGATGTTGAGGAATTGAATGAAAACGAAGCAGATTCTGGTATTTTACAGTTAAAAAATAATGTGTTACCCATAGGTCTAGTTCCACTAGAAGACTTGTTCGATTTTAATGACGTAACGAAAAAAACAAAAATTGAAGCTAGTGGTAAAGAGGTCGAAGAATGCAACATAGGAACAGAAGAAAAACCCAAGATGATAAAAATTTCCAAGTCTCTACCCCCTGAGCAAAAACGCAAATACATTGAAATGTTTAAGGAATATGTAGATGTGTTTGCTTGGGGTTATGAGGACTTAAAATCTTATGACCCAAGTATCATACAACATCGGATCCCAATGAAACAAGAACACAAACCTTTCAAGCAGAAGCTTAGGAGAATCAATCCCAAATTGCTTCCCCTGATAGAAAAAGAAATCAAAAAAATGTATAATGCAAAAATTATAGTCCCCTTGAGATTTTCCAAATGGGTTTCTAACCTAGTTCCTACCAGGAAGAAAACTGGCGAAATTAGACTTTGCATAGATTTCATAAATCTGAACAAGGTCTCCCTCAAAGACAATTACCCTTTGCCTAAAATGGACCATATCTTACAAAAGGTAGTTGGGGCCAGTAGGATCTCCTTACTAGATGGTTTCTCAGGTTATAAACAGGTTCTTGTTCACCCAGATGATCAGGAGAAAACAACCTTTACCACACCCTGGGGAACCTTCATGTATGTGAAGATGCCCTTTGTCTTGATGAACATTGGTGCCACTTTCCAAAGAGAAATGGATATTGCTTTTGTGGATGAACTTGGAAGATTCATAGTCATATATCTGGATGATGTGATTGTATACTCCAAATCTGATGAGGAACACTTGCAACACCTCATACGTGTGTTTGATAAGTGCAGAAAGTTTGGGATTTCATTAAATCCAAAGAAAAGCCTTTTCGGTTTAGAGGAAGGCAAGTTGTTGGGACACATAATCTCCAAAGATGGAATTAAAATAGATCCCAGGAGAATAGAAGCCATCCAGAAAATGGAACACCCTAGGAACATCAAAGAGTTACAATCATTCATTGGAAAAATAAATTTCCTAAGAAGATTCATACCCAACTTGGCCAAACTTCTTAGGAATATCACAAATATGTTGAAAAAAGACACCAAAATCAGATGGAACACCGAGTCCAAATAGTCATTTGAGCAGGTGATACATTCACTCACCCAAGCCCCAATTTTGAGCAGCCCAGATTACACCAAAGACTTTTACCTTTTCTCTTTTGCATCTGAACACACCATCGCAGCAATACTATTGCAGAAAAACAGTGAAGGGTACGAACAACCCATAGCATTTTTCAGCAAAGCTTTTAGAGATGCTACGTTGAACTACAACATAATGGAGAAACAAGCTTTTTCCCTGGTAAAGGCCATAAAAGATTTCAGAGTCTATATTCTTCATTCTCACACAATTGCATATGTTCCAAACGCAGTGGTAAAGGATATCCTGACTCAAGATAATCCAGATGGTAGGAGAGGAAAATGGATTGTGGTTATTCTCGAATATGACATTGAAATAAAACCCACTAAACTAATCAAAGGTCAGGGTTTGGCCAAACTAATGGCTTAATCTAATTTTCATGCTCTAGACATTCATTTTTTGGCTCCAGTTGACGAGATGGAAGAACAGGCGACTCCAAATGTAAAAGAGGTATTCTTAAACTCTCCTTGGTACACAGACCTCATTTTTGTACTCCATAACTTACAAGCTCCTCCTGGTTTGACTAAGACCAAAGCCAGATTCATTAAACTGAAAGCATTGAAATTTTGTATTCTATAACATAATCTTTATTGGAAAGATCCTGGTGGTATCTTGCTTAATTTCCTGTTAAAAGACGAAGCTGACAAGGTTTTGCAGGATTTCCATGCAGGAGACTGTGATGGGCATCTGAGTTGGAAGACCACAGCTAACAAGATTATGAGAGTTGGTTTCTACTGGCCTACATTGTTTGTTGATGTTCATCAGAAAGTTACTTCTTGCCACAAATGCCAGATTTTCGAAGGTAAAAGGAAACTTCTACCTCTCCCCATGAAACCCATCTCAAATGAAGCTCTTTTTCAATGATGGGGCCTAGATTTTATTGGAGATATACACCCTCCTTCTTCGGGCCAACACAAGTGGATTCTCACTACCACGAACTATTTCACAAAATGGATCGAAGTTGTACCATGCATGCAAGCCACTGACTATGTTATCATTAAATTTTTGGAAAATAACATCTTGTCACGCGTTGAATGCCCCAAGAAAATCATAACTGAGAACTCAGCGGCCTTCAGATCCAAAAATCTTATAGAGTTTTGTAGCCAGTACCACATTACTTTAGGACACTCCACAGCTTATTGCCCTCAAGGAAATGGGCTAGCTAAGTCCTCGAATAAAAGTCTGGTGAACATCCTCAGGAAAACATTGCAAGAAAATAAGAAATCATGGCATAATAAGTTGGTTTTTTCACTCTGGGCTGACAGAATAAGCACCAAAAGATCAATTGGCATGTCTCCGTACCAATTGGTGTATGGTATTGAAGCAATTTTTCCCATTTCCTTGGGAGTCCCTATTATGAAACTATTGTAGGAAGCGCAAGCAGAGCCAAACGATGTCCAGAGAAGAATAAATCAAATGATTCACTTAATGCAATCCAGGGAAGAAGTATACAACAAGACTCAGGTTATCCAAGAGAACATCAAAAATATTTTTGATAGAAGAACTAAAGAAGATGATTTTGAGTTGGGCGATTTAGTGTTGAAATGGGATTCCAGGAATGAGGATAAGGGCAAACATGGAAATTTTGATAGCTTATGGAAAGTTTCTTACATAATTCAGGCATTCAGAGGAAACAACGCATTTTTGCTCAAAAATAGTGATGGAACAGACCTGTCAGGTGGACCTGTGAATGGCAGGATGTTAAAGCATTATTTTCCACCCCAATAGAGATCTCATAAATCCATTTCCACTGAACATACCATTTTTTTTTACATTCAGGTTGTGTGTAGGTGATGTTGATCAGATGGTTGAATCCCGCAGAGAAGGCCCTAAGTCACTGACCAATGCCACCAAGTTCTCAAAATAAAAACAAATCAGATAGCAGAAATAAGCAATGGTGAAAACCTTTACGGACATTAGGTAGCAGGTTCTTGGCACCTCGCAAGGAGAGCAACATCCCTAGGTGGAGCCACTGTTATAACCCTATGATTCATAGGATCAACTAGTGACTGGAAAATTTTCACTCTTGGTGTGATTTGGTTGTAAATAATATTTCATTTTTGCAAATTATTTCCAAAAGGAAAGAAAAGAAAAAGAAGAGAAAAAGAAAAGAAAATGAAAGAAAAAGAAAGAAAGAAAAGAGGGCATAAAAGAAAAAAAGATAAGGCCCCATGCAATAATAATGACTTGATCCATACAGTTTAATCATGGTCTAGTCTTTTTGAATTTATGTTGATAGTATTAGTGAATAAGGCTTGGCTAAACTGTTTAATCTTAGCCAAGTAGATAGGTTAGCTAGTGAATAAATTTGATCGAATTGTCTAAACTTGATCAAATAGCCCCAGGGTAGAGTAAATTCTTAGCCCAACAGTCTAATCTAGGCTAAATGTGTTAGGTAGGTAGGATAGAACCTAGGTTAGTTGTTTTTATTTCAATAAAATAAGCCTAATGATGGTCGAGATTCTTTGTTTTGACCCATGAATGATGTTTTCTAACCCCTTGGTGACCAAAATAGGAAGGAATGGCGCTAAAACCCACAAAACACGTGCTACCCTAAGTTTTTGCAAAGAAATATGTTGCACACTCCATGATAAAAGGGTGTGTTGATATCAATGGTTGAGCATGCAAAGCTCAAATCTACGGCCGAAAAGAAATTTCAGACCCCCCCCGACCATTCTACCTTTAACGGTGGGGAGGGAGGGGGGGGGTCCGATATGGCGGTTTTTCCTGGCGGGCCCCATCTTAACGTGGCGCAAATCTGTTACGTCGAACACCCTCACTCTAAACCATTTACTCCCTACCCCCTCCCCCTCCGACATACCACCATACCAGCCTTCTTATACCACCGCCGCCTCATGACATCACACTCCACTACCCCGCCATCTTGTGATGTCACGCTCCACTACCTCCCCTTACAAGCCTTGTCCCATCACTTCATCGGCATATTCTCACCACTTACCCATCACTTCATCGGCATATTCTCACCACTTACCCATCATACGTCAGATCCTTTTTTCACCTGCCCTCCAATCACCACTTTCCACATCACCCTGGCACACTCATCACCCATCCTTTGTTTTCCACCTCATACCTAGTTATTTGTTGGCCAATTAATACAGGCTAACATATCTATTAGTTTGTTGACATGTTCCCCGCACCCAATAGATACCCATTCACCCAAATTTAATCATGTTTCCACCATTATCGCATTGTTCACATTTTCTCCGCATACCAGAAGCTCTTTTCACCCGCCATTGTCAGCCAGTAATCGAGATAAAGTCAATCACCCGCTAACGTTTTTTGTTTCACTTTGCAGGTACCAATGGAGTTGATGGCGCCAAAGTCTAAGAAATCAGAGGTCAAGGAAAATCCATTCCTCTTGCCTCTTGTCGACCTCGACCAGATTTCGTTAGCTAACAAAGACTACCTGATCTCAGAGACCAAATGCGAATTCGATTTTGCCGAATTACATTCATGGTTCAGGGACACCTTCCTGGATCAAAGTGACGAGATTGGACTCTGGGAGTCCAATCTCCCACTATATCTCTTTCCCCAAATTCACCATTTTCCCGAATTTTCCCTCAAGTGCCAGGCGCATTACCTCCCCGATCAGAGAGCCATTGTTTCATCGTCTGGAGATACCCTTTTCACTATCACACCCGAGGCCATTGACCAGATGATGAAAATCCCCAGAGCCGAATCCCCCTCTCCTTTCACCCTTGAAGTTCTAATTGAAATGTATCAGAATCTGTATTTTCCCCTGAGAGCGCAAATTTTCGAGTTTTTCCTCCCATGGAATGCCCAATTCCCCAAGAAAAATCCCCCCTACCATTCTTCCATGTTTTCAGAGAAAGGCAACCAAGTCATTTCATCCTTGTGTTTTATGCTCGGATATTATTTAGACAAATGGGTGGACGAGCCAATCTTGGGCTTCTTGTCAATTTTTTCGGTCGAAGAGAAAGCCACCACTCAGTTCGACTACAACAGTTTTCTAGTCGAGAACATGCATGAGGGCATGTTCCGGTATTCTTCAATACTGGCTTACATGTTCATGTTCTTTCGAGAAGATAATTTCTTGTTTCCCATGCAAAAACTGGACCAGGACGGCAAACCATAGCCTATCAGCTCTTGGACTTCACTGCTAAGGAAAAACTCCACAGAGTTTAATTTTTAGCAATTCATTGAACAGTTTTACCACCCAATGGTAAGCATACTCAGTGGTAGACAAGAACTAAGGATAAATGAGGAGATCCAAAGAATTATACACATCTCGGACCTCGCCAAGACTGGAGACTAGTTTCTGTATCAGAATCACACGGAAATCAAAATTTATGGATGTGAACTGGCTCCTTATAAACTTCCAAGATATGTACATGTAAGGATATTTTCCTTTGAATACATCAGGCAAATGATCAATTCAGATGACATACATTTTGTATATTTGAAGAAGAAACAACAGTTAAGAATTAAAGGGCAGATAGGATCCTTTATCTGTAACAGTCGAGCTGTCGGGGAAGAGGAAAACAAGCTACTAAAGGAAATAAATTTTGGTATCAGTTTCCCTTGGTACTATGATCCATGTGGGATCATTGCAAAAATGAGATTGAGGAATAAAAGTTCCCCATATGCTCATGTGCCCAAACCTGAGATCAAGAAATATATGAATCAAACAGAGTGGGAGGTGAACACTCTGGAAGATGTTGAACAACAAGCTCCTCTAGCCATTATTTCACAAACCACTACTCCACATGTACCAAAGGAGAAAAGGCCCAAAAAGGACTCCTCCCCTCCGATTACTAAAGTCTCAACTGAGTAGTTCCAGGTGTACAAGAAAAGGCCCAAAACCAGTCACACAACGGACAGGTCTGGAGAGGAAGAGACCCAGTCTACCACAGTAGTCCAGGGAGAGAATTCACCATCTTTCTCAGGAAACCAGCAGATGATGTCTACTTCTTCTTCAAAGAAGCAGACTGATACCACTTTGACCACCCAGCCATCACAAGAGTCTGCAAAACTGAGTATCTTTGAGAAATATGATTTAATCAAGAAGAAAAATGAGATGCTGACAAGCAACACCTATGCTTAGTTCTAGAAGCAGACCTCCACATCACAGCATAGGTTTCGCTCTGCCTTTGATACGAAAAGAGGGAGAATGCACATGGCATTCTTACAGGCACAGGTGCCACATCCAAAGGAAATCACTGATTATAAAAGGTCAACACTGGAGTTTGATGCCAAGAAGGTACATCCAACTGATCAGATGGATTTGCATAGATATACCGGAGAAATGGTTTTCTCAACATTGGCCAATGCTTCCACAACTACTGCAAAATTACAGGTTTCTCTGAACAATCTTCAGACTCAACTAAAGCTAGAAAAGGTGTCATATTTTGTAAAAGATAACAAGATCAAGTCTTTGGAAGAGTTGGTACTTAAAATTGGGTATGACCCCTCAAACGTGAAAGTAGTTGAAGAACTATTGAAGAAAAATAACGCTGACATGGCCTCTTTGAGGAAGCAATTAAAACTGTCAGCTACTGAAGATTCACAAACCAAAGAGATGGCAGAGACAGAGGTTCAAAAAGAGGAGATGTTGAAATTGATCATGGAGCAGAATGCACAGATAAAAGAGATGGAGGAAGAACTGGAAAAACTAGTAAAGGAAAAAGAACAGACAAAGCCTATGGAGGTCATCCCTTTAAGTGCAGTTCCCCTCACAGGAGTTAGCACAGTGACAGCATTAGCCACCACCACTGCAAAATTTTCATCAGCTTCCCCAGTGACAGTTCCAGGGACATCTGAAGCTTTAGAAACATCAATGGAGAATATGACTTTACAAGGAACGGAAATCAAAAGATTGGAATAGGAGATAGAAAATCTACATAAGATAAAAGCTTATTTCCAAACCAGTTACAATACAGAGAGACACACATCAGAAAAACTGAAGCAGGAGATACAACAGCCACAGAGGCAAACAGTTGTGAGCAAAACACTGGCAGAAGCCAAAGAGAACATTTGGATGGATATCTCAAAATCCATAAATGAAATCTGGCCCATGGTGAAAATCATGTTTGAACAACATGAACTGGTGTCTTGGAGAAGGCAGGCTATCGATAGGATAAAGGGAGAGCTGGGAGAAATGCCCACAGAAGCAAATGAAATCATCAGATTTCTTAATTTGAAAACTAAGGAAGAGCTGGAAAACCTGAAGATTGAGGATAGAACAGAGACTATCCTCGAGGTCAAGAGGGTTTTGACCAAAAGAGGATTAATGTTTCAATTGGAGGAGAAAGCCCAGAACATGGATATCGGAGTTCAGAGATTTTTCAGCAAGATCGATGTTTTGCAAAAGAAAGGTCTTCCCGGTTTACTGGTTCTGAATGACAAGTTGATGACACTCTCCAATTACAAGCAAAAAATTACCACGGTGGCAAAGGACAGCTCCAAGTTTTCAGGGATACAAGGTAGCATAGTAGGTAAAGAATTTTTATAGACTTTGCAGTTGGATCTCAGTATCCAACATGAAATCAAGTACATTTTTATCATCAAGCCGACTTTTTCCAAATATACAGAGATGGATGAAATCTACCACATGCTATTAAAAACCACCATTCCCAATCAGCAAAGATGGGAAAAGTTGTGTGAATTGATCGAATAAAGGATGAGGTGTACAAATCGAGTCAGCATGCGGGGCAGTCAAACTCAAGCGAATGACTCCCCAACAGTCTTCCCCAAAATCAACATGAAGAATCCGATAGATCATTATCAGTTCCTACAATTTTGTATTATGCTATCTAGTTAGTTAGCCTGAGATTTTGCCACATCCTAATCATTAATGACATGATCGATTGTAATATTTTATGTATATACTTCAAATTTCGAAGTACTGAGGTTTGATCTTTACGCCCAAGTAAGCTGTAAGTACTGTAATCTTTCTCAAGAGATTTACCAGTAATAAAAAGGACATTTCACAGGATTCCTGCGTGTTAACTGTTGGTGATGTTTTCTCCTTTTCGTTGAATGGTTTTTCTATCTCCGTAATCATTTATGTTTTCTATATATGATCATTTAAAATAAGTTGAAGTTGCAGAATTTATCTTTGTATACTCTGTTTCTGGATTTTAAAGATCTAAGTGTTTATCTTCTGACGTTATGATAAATAAATTCTTAAATTCTTCTTTGTTATAATTGATTTTCTCATCTTTTCTGCTACCCATCATTTTATTCTAAAGGATCTAACAGTTGTGTTATCCTGCCTTATGAAAACACCTTATAAAATATGTTCTTTGATCTCAAACTTTATAAAATAGACCCCATATCCCAATGGATGCGTAAGCAATATTTCAGCCATTTTTATAAAACAAACAATACAGTATCATTTATTTAACTAGCCTAATATCTAAAACCTAAAACAAAGTTAAATCTCACAGAGAGATCCCTCTCTGAAACTGGAAGGGCTAGATCCCAGTTTTGAAGCGGTTGGATAAAGTTACCTCTGGTAAATTTCTTCTACATAACGACAACCTCTGGGAATTTACAGAACGATAACAGGTGCTAAGTGCTCTGTTAAGTATTGAAATCATAGATATGTGTCCTAGCTAAGGTTGCAGACACCTGAGTCTTGCAACCACCCCTGCCTCTACCTCGGGTGAGACTTCATCTGCTTCGCAGGTGTTGTCGAAAGGGTCGGTAGTTAGGGTTTTGTTGGTGCGTTGTTGTAGCGTTGAACCCTGGGTCTGCCCCTGTGCCAACAAACCCCAAGGCCATCTCCATCGCTCTCTTCTATTTCTGGCTTTGTAAAATTTTGATCAAGTTAGTCAGTACATAAAAGATGACCACTTCGAAAGGTTGACAAGGACCCGGGTTTATATATAAACCTCTCAACTATCTTAGAGATTTGTGAGTAGCTCTGTGCAACTGTCTATCTGATGGGTTTATTCCTCTATCATGTTCCTATCTCTTGTTGGACCCATTCAGTTGCCTGTTGTGTCGATTGCTAACCAATCCACCTCATGCCTTCCTTATTATCGCCTATCCATCTCTCCCATTGAATCAAATATCTCGCCAAAAGGGATTATTTATGTTCCCCCATCCAACCAACCCGATGAAGCTACCAAATGAGGTTGTTGGGAATATAAAGATGAGGAGTTATTCCTCATTAACTATAGGTTATCACCCCTACCTAGCTATAGGCTATCACCCTACCTATCAACGCATAATAAAATGAAATTAATGACGTTTTGTACCATTTTCAACCGTCATAAATACGTGTCTAGATTTGGATGCCCTTTTGGAGAGACGGGACGCCACAAATTTGAACATAAAATATGGGAAAAATGGCCCATGATGGGCATTTTGCCTGTCAAATTCCAACCCTGGCTAAATGTATGGTCAACAAATTTATTTGTTGCACAATAAAACATTTTGTACTGATTTTAATTAAATTGTACAACTGATTGTACGACGGTTATGGCGGTTTTTTTAATTCACACGGGACTGTACGGAGCAGAGGTACGGACGGAAATCCTGGATGGATTGTACAACAACTACGGTACTTTCCTTATATATATATATATATATATATATACACACACACACACACACACACACTTAACTTTCTTCTTTTGTTTTCTTAAAGATATCGAGCCTTTTAATCTCTAGTAAATATATATTTTATGTTTATATACTTATTCTTTCTTCTTCTTTTTTCTTTTCTTCAAATCTGCAGCAAAATAATTATTTGTTTCATGAAATACTAAACATTTAATGGCCAAAAGCTTATTGTGGTCAATGATCTAGAAAATCACAAAAACCCTAATGATTTTTTTTGTAGCCAAAGGCGACCAGATTTCTTGCCAAGGGCAACGATTTTTTGACAAAAATTCTAATGGCCAAGGGCCAAGAGCAAATTTTCTTTGATTGAAGTGGTGGCCAAAGGCTAGGATTAGAAATGAGGCTATGATACCAATGTGATGAACAAAGTTCGTTCGTTAAGAAAATATCTAGTGTAAAAAGGACAAATAACAGAAATCCATGTAGGATAGTCTTTAATAAAATTATAAATAATGAGATAAGATTATTACAATGAATCTTGTGATGGTATACATATAGACATTTACTGGCCATGAGGTGAATATGTATGTCTCTTTCCCTTACACACACACACACATATATATTGTATGTTACATATACATACAAAATTATATAACTATGATGATGATGATGATGATGGTTAACGTCCATTGAAAGCAAAATCGGTCTATCAGATCTTAATAAAAGCAAGAGATTACTTGGATTTCTTTAAATGTTATTTCGATGCTTGAAAAACATTAAGATAAGCGTTCCAAGGTCACTAAAGTTTTGATGATTTAGAAGGTTAGGAAGGTTAGTGTTGTAACAAATATTTTGAAATTGGGATCTAATTTGGGTATATGCAGGCCATTCTAGGAAAAAATGTTTTTCATCTTCAACCCTCTTGGTGTCACAAATGTGACCGATTATTTCTAGCCATGGTGCTTTAGGAATTTCCCAATGCCCATTTTCACTATGCAACTCATGAGAATTAATTCATATTTTAGCAATATTGATTCTCTTATTTACGCTCGTCAAAATAGAGAGATACTTTTGATTTTCAAGGTCAGGGTTAACCACCTCCTTGTAATATCTTAATTTTCTTTTATCCTTTGATTCTTTATCACACCATAGATTCTCCTTAAATTTAGCTTGCACAATATTTTAAATATCATTTGTATTATGCAGAATAACTTCTTCTTTGATTCACCAATGATTTAGCCAAGACTTGGCATCATTATGCCATCCCTGCTTGAGTCGTTGGTGATTTTGGCTAGAGTCTGAAGCAATTTTGGGGAACCTCTTGTTATCCATGTTGTTTATATTGTTCTTTTACAGTAATAAATAATAATAATAATAATAATCTAATTTTAAGGTCACGACCAAGCCAGACACCAAATTGGTGTATGAGAACCCCTTTGTAATACCCCAGTTTCCCCCAACTTGTAAATATAACTATAGCCTGCTAAAAGACTATGGGCAGACTGATTATGTGTGGATGTTGGAATTGATGAACCTTTTGATAGAAGGTAATGTATATATATTTTTGTTACTAATTAAAATGGAAATTGTTTCATAAATGTTGAAGGGGGTTTCCAAGGTAGATCATGATGTATGAGAGAGGTGGTGAGGGGAAACAATAATGGTTGAGATGACCCCTACCAGACCAGTACTCTACTGGAATTAAATTGTTCAGACCCATAATAGTTCTCTGACCCGGCGAATTTAATTACCAGTTAAGTTGGTAGTTGGGAAGTCTTCCTCAAGAGTCAAAGAGGAAATGGGTAGAGTACCCATCTGGAAACTCCCTGACCTGACCCACAAAATATTGTTGAGGAAGGCAAGAAAAGGTAGGAAATTTGTGAGCAGAGAAGAGGATGGGAGAGGAATGGGTCTGATGACCATTTTTTTGAAGAGGGAGAGCATGTGCAGCTCTTTGGTTCTAAAGAGAACTGAAAAGCGAATTTGTTATGGGTATGGGAATTGTTGGGCAATGTTTTATAACCAAGTTGATAAATGGGGTTGCGGAGAGAATGAGTGATTGGGGAAGCACTCATTGCAGACCCCCTTTCTTGGTGGAGAGAGAAACGATCTACTAAATTCTCGTGGGAAGAGGAGAGTGATCTTTGTCCCTAATTGTTGTTGAACAAAAGGAAGTCTCTTTCAGAGCATCATGATCTAGCTAGGGGGTGGCCAATGGTAAATCCATCCAAGAGTTGTTGTGCATACTGTTGGGAGGAAAAGGGCACCTCTTTTAGTACTTGCAACACTTTATGGATTCTAGATAAGTATATTTTGCCAAAATCTCTACATTGTTAATCTCAGAGATAATTATAGATTGTGTTTTTAGAGCAATATAATTCAGTTTTCTGTTAAAAATTCCTTGAGAATTTAAGTGTGAATATGGAAATGTTACAACTAAATTTCTATGTGGGTGAACAACTTCACCATGTGACTTCCTGTGCTAAATTCTAGGAGTGAATGTTGAGGTTGACTGAGTTTCACAGTTTAATTCATTCATATGCAATAATGAAGGAACAATAAATTTTATTAAGCATCAAATAAGAGAGAGTGTGTTTTTTGTATACTACTGCTCTATTTTAGTTTTCTCTCAAGCCTTACTAAAGAAAACTTAGAGCATATCAAATATGGGTTTGCACTTTAGTAAAACAACCCAAATATTGAAAAATGTATAAGTCATTATAAATGGGTAGTATGGAAGAATAATTTAGAAATAAACATGACCCTTCCTACTTGAATCAAAATATAAAATCCCCTTTGATTTCATTTAGATATTAACAAACATTTATGCTAAACTTGTGTCAAATTCCTACAATTTGGGAAGGATCCCCATAATTGTGGTGGGTTATAACTTTGAGTAGAAATGTAATTTTTTTTTACTGTGAAGGTAAATCTTTGTCTTAGGACCATTTCCTTAAATTTAGTAGGAGTAGTAAAGAACAGTAATAAGGAAACACAATTTACTCATTTACCCATGAGAATGGAGAGATTATAATTATATTTTTAATTTCCAGAATTGAGAGATTATAATTATATTTTTAATTTCCAGAATGGAGAAATTTCCTTGGAATATAAACTTTTATTAAATCCCTTTATAAAGACTAGGAAATTATATTTTTCCTTTTCTTATTTTCCTGTTGTAACACTCCCAACCCTTAAATAGCCTTTCTAGGGGTGGGGCATCAAATTTTCGCTTTTCCTGGTTCATTTTCGGTCCTTTACTTAAGCCAAAACCCTCTTAACCAGCTTCTTGAAGCTTACATCTCTCACTAGGTGATTAAACCAGCTAGCGGGGTCCTCCTCGTGACCTCGGGCTAAAAACTGGGAGCTAAGAGCGTGTGTCAGCAAGGTTTCGGCACTTTAGAAGTTCCCGGACTTCAGGAATTCCCATAAGTGTTGACAAATTCCTAGATCGTCGAACAATGGAGGAAATCAACGGTCCACATCCTCTGCTGAGATCCTACGGTTAAGGAGGGGGCTTCGACTATCTACGCGCATCATACCTTTTTCCAAATCCCCAAAGTCCTGAAATGTCTCCATGTGCCCCTAGCCCTTCGACGTTCAACGATCGGTGATTCTCATCAAACATTCCTTATTCCACACAATGCCCAAACTCCCGAACTCTCGTTATGTTCGGCAATCGGCTATTGTTATTGAAATTTTGACCTTTGGCGATGTACGATTAGGGTTGGACGTTCCTATATTGTACCACTCACTAAATCTTCTAAACTCCGAAGTTTTCTAAACTCACGGGGTCTTGATTACGTCGCCAACCACATTGTCCAGGAAGGCACAAACCAGGGATGAAACGTAGATGTGTCAAGGGCGACACGTGCCCACACCCGAGATGACACATGTCATGTTTCAAGGGCTCTATGGGGTAGGCAATGCGCATGGATCCAGGTGGCACGTGGCTCGTCAAGTTTAAATCCACGTCACCATGGATGACATCACCGCACCTCGTCACCTCGGACTGACAGGCTTCTACATTCCTCAAAGATCCAATCACGTAGACTTATAGATCTATGGCTCTGGTTACCTCGGGGTTTCAACGTTCGGGAGTGTTGCTATGCAAACTCCTCTTACCTTCTAAAGCGTCCAATATCTGAATTAGAGGGACTAGCGCCACACATCCCCGATATATCGACGACTGGAAAAAAGGATCCAAAGGATCCCACGATCTACGATTATAGGTCCTTCTTGGCTTCGACCTTTGGGGTTTTGGATCTCGGTTTAGTTGGCGAGATAGGTTCACCCAACCACCTGGGGAACTGCCTATCACTGGACAATATTACAGGAAGCCAAGTCTCCTAGTTACCATCAGCCAGTATAAGGTTGATGAAATCGGTCATACTCCGAAGTCCCAGACTTCTGGAGCTACGAAGCCAAGGGGACATAGCTTCCTTAGGCTTATCCCAAGGTTCTTGGGTATTGGTCATATGGGTCCTTTTGAACGGATCTCTTCTGCTCGTCTTCCAAATGAAGGGACCTCCCCTTTTTAAGGCTTCCACTTAGCTATCCTTCCTGAGATTTTACAATGAAATGATTAAGGACTTGGGTCTGGAAGTTTCGGTTGCACAACAAGGGGTCTGGAAGATGCATCCTCTTCAGACGGACAGGTTGAGGTCGTCACGATATCTCCTATCTCGGTCGTCTTACAAGCTTATGTCCCAGGAAGCCTCAGGAGCTAAGCTGGGCATATCGACTATTGGTCAAAAGTGTAAGTTTACAAAGAGAAGGAGGCATACGCGTACCATAACCATTCCACACATAATTCATTTATAAATACACATATGTATAAATCCAAGCATTCATCCATTATTCCAGTTCAATACATAAAACAGGGAAAATACTTATCAGAACCAGATAACGTGAAGCGACTGTTGAAAGGGGTGCCCCTTTCCACCCAACCATAGGCTCAGTCACTTCAAACAGATTTACCACTAGCCACCCTCGAGCTAGACTATGATGCTCTGCAACACAATCTTTTCTTCCGGATCAACAATAGTAGGGGCAGAGGTTACTCTCCTCCTCCCGCGGGATCTTGGCAATGGTTTACATGATACCAAGAAAGGAGTACCAACCTCGTTTTTCAGCTTGTATCATAACCTTCTCAGTCATTTCCTGTGACCAAAATACTTATTTTCCAGTTATTCCTTGGACCCGAGAGCTTCACCTCTCGTCTTTACACTCTTCGCATGTCTCCCTCTGCCCACCACACCTTCCTTTCTCGCCTCTTTCAACAAGGTTGTGTGTGGCTCGAATTCCCAGCTCGTGGTCAGGTCTGGAATCCTTACAGATGGGTGCTTTGCCCCATCCCCCCATTAACTCTTGAGGAGGTCTTCCCACCTACCAACTTGGTTGTAATTCATTTCTGGGTCAGAGGACTGTTCTGGTCCTAAGCAATTAAATCTAGTAAGGTATTGGTTTGGTGAAGGTTAACACAACCATTCATGGTCCCCTTCACCATCTCTTTTCATAGCATTCGTGGTCTTTCTTAGTTCACCCCCCTTCCAGCAGTCATGCAACACTTATCCATTTTTCTAGTAAATAACAGAATTTACATTCATTGAACCTTTATACAAAGGTCCATCAAATCAAACATTCACACATATTAAGTTTTCCATAGTCTCTTGACCATTATAGTTATATTTACAAACTGGGGGAAACAGGGAGTTACACCTGTAATAGAAAATAATTTCATTTAAATTCTCCAGGTAATAAAACCGTGCATGGATATGGAGATATATGTATATATATGTCTATATACATATTATTATTATCATTATTATAATGTTATTATTATTTTATTCTGAAAATGGAGGCTAAAGTTTCTGGAGCGTAATAGACCTGAGACTAAAGAGAATATAATTTATTGTTATTCTAATGTCAAATCACAACCCATGACCAAATACCTTAGTCATCTCGTGGTCTTCGGGACTTTGGGGTGTTTGGGGTGATGGAATCCATGAGCCAAAGTTGTCGAAGGCCTGAACCCTACTTTTCCCTGTACAAGGTTGCTTAGATAATAATTATAATTAATTATATTATTGTATTTAATGTGATCAATCAACGTAATTTGTCATACTATACCTTTATTATAATATAGATTATATTATAATCCCAAAATAATTTAGTGTATTTAAATCATAATGTAATACAAGTGGGTCCCCTCTGGAACTCCGGGACTTCGGGATGTTTGAGGAATGGAGAGTGTGATGAAAAGCCAAAGTAATTGACCCGAAGATCCTCCCAAATTCCAATGTTAAAGGTAATATTGTAAATTTATTAAGCTTGGGTGTCATTATCAAGGAAACACATTATTATAATATGTTATAATAAAGTTTATTGAAATAGCTACGCGTGGATAAGACCAACCCTTTTCCCCTTTTAAATATTAAATAATGTGTAACACATATAAGTGGGAACCACTTCGGGGCTTCGAGACTCTAGGGCTCTGGGAGGTTTGGGAATGAAGAGTCTGCTAGAGAGCCAAAGGAGTTGACTCGGAGAGCTCTCTCTCTCTCATTCCAATATTAAATATAATAATTGGGATTTTATAAACCTGGGCGCAATTTTCCAAAATGATGTAATATAATATATTATATGTACGT
Source organism: Picea sitchensis (assembly GCA_010110895.2). Taxonomy (NCBI): domain Eukaryota; kingdom Viridiplantae; phylum Streptophyta; class Pinopsida; order Pinales; family Pinaceae; genus Picea; species Picea sitchensis. The sequence continues at coordinate 80,203 of SNQJ01S0029146.1, forward strand.
GATAAAGTACCAACCCTTTTTCCCTTTTTAATTTAATATTTAATGTGAAATCACATGTAAGCGTGGACCCTTCAGGAGATTGAGACTTCCAAACTCCAAGATGTTTGGGGGAGATAGAGTGTACAAGCAAAAGGGCTGAAGGCCCGAACCTACCCTTATGTATTCCAATGGTTGCATAAATGTAATAATAAATATCAAATTGAATATAGCTAAGCCTTTTCCCCAATAAATAAATAAATATGGATATATTCATATATATGTTAAATTACTTGAAAATTCGGTATGAAGTTGTGTGCCGGGGAGGAATTGAATTATATACCTTAATTAAGGTTAATCAACTTAAGTATCTTATGGAAAAATTAACCTCATTGTGTTATAATATAATTACTCATAATTATCATATGAGTAATTAATTAAATTAGTGCTAAACTACTTCTAAAGGGGGAAAAAGAGAAAGTAAAACGTTAGTAATTACTGGGCCATGAGTATTAGGCTAATCAAAAATTAATTATTGGATAATTAGTTTGTGGAGGATAATTATCCTTAATGAGGTTTAAGTAATTAATTACCAAAGAATGGTATTCTACGATATACTAATTAAGTACTTTAATTGGACTATAGGAGAGGGACAAATGTCATTCTCTAGTCGAGCAAGCCTAAGCGCCCTATGGCGACATTGCGAACTGATGTTGACTAAGAACATCAGTGTGATGGCGCCCTATGGTTGACGAGTTGAGTGGGGTTTAGTAGGATTGGTGAACCTTAGGTGTCGAATGGATCCTAACCGTAGGTCGGGAGATCTTGCATGCATCGAGACTTCCCATTGAGAGAAAGGGAATATTCCTCGATACCATATTCGTCGGAGGTAAGCGAAGAATGTGATGGGAGAAGGCCCGAGTTACGATGGATGCAAACCTACGTGGATCGAAGTTCTATTGTGGAAGGCTAGGCTAGTGCCACATCAAAACTAGGGTGTCGCCACATCAATCGATGTGGACAATGAGAGGTCACGAGGATGCCACATGGGATGTTGCCTATGTAAAACCGAGAACTTCAGAAGGTCATAACCCTCGTTCTAGAGCTCAGTTCTGAGCGAACTTACCGTCATTGGAAAACTCTTAATGAGCAGAAGACGATGGAGTTGTGATAGAGGATATTTGAGATGATTGCGAAAAGAGAAAAATTTATACCCCATCCCTTAGAAAAGGTGCTTAGGGGTTGGGTGTGTGACACCCTTGTTTGTGGGACAGGGGACCCCCTCCGCCCAACGATTTGATGGGTAAAGTCTGCGGAGGTATACATACCCTACCCCCCTTTGGATTTGAACTTATTACCTCTTAGGATGAAACACATGTTCTTAACCATTATGCTCACTCAGACTATATAAATAATCTATTTTTAAGGTCACGACCAAGCCAAACACCAAATTGGTGTATGAGACTCCCTTTCTCTCAATGAAAAAAAGTGAAAATACCTAATAATTAATATATATATAGAAGACCCCCTTCTCACTAAAAAAAAAAAGTGAAAATACCTAATCATATATATATATATATAATCACCAAAAGTTTATAAAATAAAAATAACAAACTCCCAAATTTTTTAAAACATTTTTTTTTTAAATTCACGTTAAAGTGGACTTTGTACAATTTGATCACTAAAGGTCATAGGCATGTCCACATAGTGAACTAAGATACTTAAAAAAAATAACATTCAGTACTTCTCCGAAATTTCATGCATATTTACTTTAATTTATATAATACAACATAAAATAATTAATATACATTAAAAAAATCAATTATATAATAAATAAAATTGAAGTTTCATTTTCCGCCAACTACTCTAACTTTTATTTATATTTTATTATGTAAACGTGCATGTGGATCATGATAAGCCATAAAATATTTCACTATGCATTAAGGTGTGGAATTTTTTCCTTCGATTGAAAGAAATCTAATCCTCACAAATAATGTTTTTATAATTGGCTTTGCGTAAGTCAATATCATCTAATTCCATTTTAAGACCTTTTAATATTACTTCACAAATTTTAATATTACTTAATTAGATCCTTCAAAGGTTAAATGAAAGATTTCATGACGTGTAGATATATATGGGCCATTGACAAATACATTAAAAATGGAGTGATACACACTTCAATTTCATTTCCTTAATTCCCTAATATATTAAGTTTTAACGAAGCTTACAAGTTAAAATGAAAGCATGAGTTAACTTTGTATAGAATTTTAATTAATAATTATATATCGAAAATGTCAAGTAAAATTAAATGTAAGTTTTATTAAATATATGCTGAGATAACTTTGTATAGAAATTTAAATAATAATTATATATTGGAAATGTCCAATAATATTAAAGGTAAGTTTTATTAAATATATGTTACGTTATAAGAAGTAGAAAGTTTCATGCATGAGATTTTATTATAATTGATAGAGTTATATAATTTATAAAAAGGGGTAGTACATTGAAATAGATAAAAGATTTTATTATAATTGATAGAGATATATAATTTATAAGAAGGGGTAGTACATTGTAATAGATAAAAGATTGAGTGTTTGCATAGAATTATTTTATATTTTTATATTACTTAACTTATGAGATTATTGAGATTATTTTGATAGTTTGATAAAAAGGTGTTGATGGTAATAATGAATCTATTTTTTTTTTTTTAATTGATATGAAAATTAGTTAATGTTTTAAGATATTATTTTTATGTAAAAAGAGATAAGTTAATATGTTGTGTGCATAATTTGTGATAAAAAGTTTGAAAATGAGATTTGTAGTTTTTAATGGTTAAGTTAACAATTAAAATAGAGTAATATAATAAAAATATTGAGTTTATTATCTATTTTCAAATAAGTATAAATAGGATTACATGGAATCAAATGGTTATTAAAAAACTGGAATTTGATTTCCTAATCAAACTAATTATCAACACTTGTGTAACTAACTCAAGATCTTATTGCCAACACTCTAACTAGTTGTGAGCTTACTATCAACTTGTTGGAATTCTATTTCTTCATTTATTTCTAACATTCACATTTAATGGAGGAATGAATTATTTATGATACCTAACATATCTCTACACATTACAAACTTAGTCTTTCATAAAGACTTAGTGAATATATTAGCCATATTCTTATTTGTGTTACAACACATCAACTCAATTTCTTTTGATTGAATATTTTCCCTTACAAAATGATGGTGGGTTTCAATGTGTTTTCATTTTGTATGATATTGTGGATTATTTAACAATTTTATTGAGCTTTATTTGCCGCACTTGATAAATATAGGTAATCATTTCCTTTCTCCGTGTCTTGAAGAATGTGCCTTAGCCAGATTACTTCACAGGTAGCATTGCACAATGCTTTGTACTCAACCTCAATAGAGGACAAATAAATAGTTGGTTGTTTCTTGCTACTCCAAGACATAATGCTATATTGAATGCATATCCAGTGGTTGATTTTCTATCATCTATATCAATTGCGCAATAAGAATCTGAATAACTTGTTAATTGAACATTCAAATGATTATTGTATTCAATACAAAAATCACTAGTTTCTTTTAGGCATCGAATGACTCTCTTGGTTTCTTTCCAATGGCTCTCATGTGGCTTAGCCATTAATTCGCTAAGTATGTCAATTGATTATGCAATACCAAATTTTTTATTGTTAAAACTAGTTTAAACTCCCCACTAGTTATCTATACAAAGTACCATTTACTTCTTTTGTATTATCATCAATGTAAAGCTTAATGAATATGTTCTAATGAGGTAGAGATTGGTTTGCACTCATTCATATTGAACCTTTTGATAAGTTCCTTTGTATACTTACTTTGAGTGATCAAAGTCTTACCATCTTCCCTCCATACCTCAATGCCTGAACAACAATGCATATGTCCAAGGTCCTTCATTTCAAATTCCTATAATAGTTGTCTTTTGATTTCATCAATCAAACTTATAGCATTCCCTATTATGATTAAATAATCAACATGCACTAAAATAAAAGCAACATTCCCATGTTCATCTTTATTTATGTAAAGATTTGGACCACTCTTACTTTTGATGAATCCTTGCTAATAGAAGAAGTTATCAATTTTCACATACCATGATCTTAGAGGTTGTTTGGGACCATATAGTCCCTTATTTCACCTGCATATAAAATGTTTTTGTCCTTTCTTTACAAAATGTTATGGTTGAACAAGATACACCCCTTCTTTTAATTCACCATTCAAAAATGCCAACTTAACATCCATTCGATGTAAGTCCTAATTGTGCTTGGTAGCAAGTGCAATCATAAGTCTAATGGTGTTCATTTTAGCTACAAGAGCAAAGATGTTTGCATAATCTATTCCTTCCATTTGTGAATAGACTTTTTCAACCAATCTAGCTTTAAATTTGTATATACTACCATTACAATTGAACTTAGACTTGAACAACCATTTCGAGCCCATAAGAACTTTATTTTAAGGTAATTCAATTAGTTCCTAAGTGTCATTTTTCACAATAGAATCATATTCCTCTTTCATAGTAGTCCTCCATTCCTTATGATCCTTAGTTTTTTCAAAATTTAGAGCTTCAAACACTCATAACTTGAGACATCAAACCATAATTTTTTTACCTGATTGGTGTCTTGATTTTCCTTGTTGATCTTCTTAGTGCCTCATTGCTTGGTGGATTTTTTCCACTCTTTCTTAGTGTATTCCCACTGCTTCTAGCTTCAACACTACTTTCAATTTCAACATCATCTTGTCGATCTTCAATTTCTTCTACTTTTGCACTTTCTATGCCTTCTTTAGGAAGTTTCCATGAATCTTGGCTATCTACCTCTTGAATATAATATTCATACTCATGAAATATAACATCCCTACTTGTAGAAACTCTATGAGTATATAATTATACATTTTGTAAGTCTTATGGTCAACACAATAACCAGTGAAAATACATTTGATCGACTTTGCATCAAGTTTCCTTCTATTTTCTTTTGGAATGTGGGAAAATGTTTTACTCCCAAAAAGCTTCAAATGATTAACAACTACTTTTTGTTCAATGATTCAAGTTTCATAAGGAGTTCTATGCTCTAAAACTTGGTTGGACTTCTAATTTGTAGATACACGACTATACTTACAACTTTAGCCCACAAACTATCAGGGAGATTCTTATCTTTGAGCCTACTTCTAGCACATTCATTCATGGTTCTATTCTTCCTCTCAACGACACCATTTTGCTAAGTTGTATGTGGAATCATGCATTTCTTTTGAATTCCATTCTCTTTGAAATACTTCAAAATTTCTCTTGAGGTGTATTCTCCCCCTTCATCTGACCTAAGAATCTTGATATGTTTACCTATATTCTTTTCAACTATATTTCTAAACTCTTTGAAATATCAAAAACAACGCTTTTATTTCTTATGAAATAAACCCACATGAACTTGGTTCTATCACCAATGAATATGAGAAAATAGGAAGCCCTCCCAAGTGATTTAGTTGCATTAGCCCATACACATTGATATGCATTAATTCAAGAAATTACCTTTTACTTGTATTTGTCCTTGTCAGAAATTCATTTCTATGTTTTTTTCCTAGTGCGCGACCATCACTTTCAACATGATCATTCTTGAAAGTTGTAAGACCTTTCACCATATATTTTATTTGAAGTGAAACTATATATTTAAGATTTAAATTACCATACTGTAAGTGCCATAGTTTTTCTGTAGACACAGTTGTTGACGATAATTCTTGATAAATCTCAACAATAACATCAAGTTTGTATAGGCCTCCCACTCTAATTCCTTCTACTATCATTTTAGTAGTGATCTTGTATATCCTTCACATGAAAATCTGATTTCACAAATTTAACTTTCAAACCTTGGTCTACAATTATTGAAACTGAGATTAGATGTTTCTTCATCACAAGTACATACATTACATTTTTTTATTTGTTTCACACCTTCATTACAGATGCATCACCATATCCTTTTATTTCATGGGATCTATCACCACCGGGATAGATTTTAGCACCATCATTTTTCTCATGATAAGTTTTAAACCAATCTCTATTGCAAGTCATATGAATAGATGCTCTTGAATCAATGAACCATGCACTACAATCATATGTTTTTGTAGATAGGGTTGCTTATGAAATAAACAACTTTAGATTTTTGAGGTCATCACTCACCTCTCTTTCTCTATTAATAAAGTTGCATTCTTGTCTTCTATATTTGGACTCACTAAACTTATTTTTCCTACACTCATAAGCATAGTGTCCAAACTTACCGCAATAATTGCAATACCATTCTTCTTCACACTAGTATTTGTCTTTGATGAAGCCCCACCATGATGCATTTTTACATTAGGTTTTCCTTCTTTGTTCTTCACATGGCTTTTCTTTGTATTGTTGCTTTCCTTTGGCCATCAAAGCCAAATTTGAACTTTGAAATCCATTCTCAACATTCTTTTTCCTTTCCTCTTCTTGCATAAGGCTATTGCCAAGTCATCAAACACAGGTGCTTTCTCTTTTGTTGTATCACTGGTAATAGATACTCGATATTCATGCAACATATCATACAATGTTACAATAACTAAATCATTACTTGATACTTTCTCACCAATATCACCCAATTTATCCTTTAAATCTTTTACTTTGGACATATAATAACTAATGTTTTCATTTTCTTCCATTTTAATTTAAAAATGATTATTTTTCAAAAATAGTAGTCTATTTGTATTTATTGTTTCATACAAACCTTTTAGTACCTCCCATGTCTCACTTGATGTCTTGCACTCCCTTATATGAGGAATGATGGTGTCTTTGACATACATTCTCAAGAGAACCTTTGCCTTGGTTTTTAAGTTTTCTCTCAATATTGAACAAAGGCTACAGGAGCAGTTGGTTTAGCTTTAGCTCCACTCACACTAACATTGTATCATTCCATTAACATTTGCTTTTTAAACTTCGAATTTAAATAATTCTAAACTTCCAATTTACATAATTCATCCCATCTAATTTATTTGTTTCATTTAAATAGAAAAATGTCAAGTTTGACATGGCATATAAACAAGGAGGTAAGTAAAGGACAAAGAACACGATATTATTCAACCTAATCATCGATTCTCTTGTTTAATTAATGATAATACACTAACTGAACACAAACCATTAAACCAATCGATTGCAAAACAAAAGCAAATGAAATCATTTATGTCTTTTCCATAATGGACTCTTTCTTCCTAGGTTGAGAGCTTTACTCTTCTTTATGGTGACCACAATCAATAATGATTCACTTTTCTTTAGCTGYTAAGAGCATCTAATGATGGTAGCAGTACGTCCAAATACAACATTTTCACTTGTCAACAAGCAACTGCAACTTCTTATTTGATTGGAGGTGGCTCCAAGTTGACTACATGAAACTCTAACTAGCAATTGGTTCTTTCTATTCTTTGATAGAGATGAGAGCGGTCCTCTTCCCTTCTCACAAGATGACTATGTATTCTTCCCAACAACACAACTTCCTCACCACCTCTCTCACACACCATTGTAGAGGTCATATGCCATTGGGCACGAGCTTCACTCCTCTCCAAGGAATTCGCTATAGTGCCTTGTCTCACACCTTAGCTACCATACCAAAACATAGTAACAAAGTAAATATATTACACTTACTATCTATTTCTAAATAAGTATAAATAGGATCATTACAAAATCAACTAATTGCTAAAAAAACTTGAGTTTGATATGCCACCTATAGTTCTTAGTCAAACTTATTGTTAACACTTGTCTAACTAACTCAAGATCTTACTTCCAACTTTCTAACTAGTTGCTAGCTTACTAACAACTTGCCAACCCTCAATTTCTTCATTTAGTTCTAACAATTTTTAATGACTTTTTGCCCCAAAATCAATATTTTGTGCTTAAAGAAGAAGAATAATGACTATTCAAGTTAAAAGAGTGCCAACCTAATTAAGAGACACCTCTAGCTTGTCAATATAAAATGCAAAAGAGATAAAAACACATAGTACCTTAATTAACCCTTATATTATACTAAATTTCTTATGACCAACTCTGACATGAGATATTTAATTCTTTGATTTATATAGTAATATAATAATAATAATCTAACTTTAAGGTCACCGTGAAGCCAAACACCAAATTGGTGTATGAGACCTCCCTCCACTCAACCATTTGAATGCTAAAGTCTATACATGTATACATACCCTACCCCTTAGAACTTGTATGGAATTTTAAATTAATATATAGACACATTTTTTTTATCATTAATGTAACAAAATGGTTATATATATGCTAAAATTTACAGGGAAAAGAATATGATGACCGATCTCTTGTCCAAGGAGGGGCTTTGGATGATTTCTGAAGACAACAATGACACTGTTTATGAGTATTACCATCGACCCTTTATTGATCATGCTTTCGAGGTAAAGTAGATTGAATTTTGGATTTGGGTTCGGCTCAATGATCTTTTGGCATCTATTTGGATTTTTATGTGCGGGTATTTGACAATTTATTGTATTAAAGTACACTTTCAGACTTATTGTATATGGACTTTAATTTTTTTTTAATGCAACCTATATGGGGTTGTTTTACTGTCACCATGAATGGGCTACGGTTCTTTTTCCAAGCAATGCATTCCAATATGTATCTATAGAATATAATTTTCTTTTATATGAAATAAAATTAAGTTTTTTTTTTAGGAAATAAAATGATATACTAAATTAAAAAAATAAATGATAGGACTATGTATACTTTGAATTTTTTATTAAATATTTATATTTTGTATATCTTTTATGAAATAATATAATATTTTTAATTTAATAATTATACTTGAAATATATTTTATTAATAATCACATATTTAAAAAAATTTAGAATATTTTATTAATAATATTATAAAAAATAATGAATAAAAAATATTTCATTTTATTTAAAAAAATTTAAAATATTTTATCAATAATATTATAAAAAATAATGAATATAAAATATTTCATTTTTGAAAGAAAATATATTCTTTTTGATAAAATTAAACCTAATTTAAATATTTTGTTTGTGTTTTAGGAGGAATTAAATCTTAGTGAATCCCTAACATGGCATTTCACTAAATATTATTGATAATAATTTAAATATTTTGTTTGTGTTTTAGGAGGAATTAAATCTTAGTGAATCCCTAACATGGCATTTCACTAAATATTATTGATAATATAATGTAATGAAAATGATGTAAGTATTACAAGATGCTTTCTTATACTTAAAAAGTGACTACATATCTTGTGATGCTTATGAAAAGGTGGAACGTCATTTATATTGTATAGTAAATATCACGTTGGATTAGACTTAATAATTATGATGATTTTGAAGTGTACTGTGAATCTAGTTAAATCATTTTTATCAAATTTAAATAATTATTTTTAATATAAAAATGAATTTAACACTTTTTAATATTTTATTACAATGGAACGATATAATATTAATATATAATATATTTCATTTTATTAATTTAT
>SNQJ01S0029146.1:91740-109452 GCA_010110895.2 Picea sitchensis
TAGGAATTCCAGTCCGTTAAGGGAATCCTATTATTTTCTTTAGTATTGCGTTTTAGAATTTGGCTCCATAACTTCTTAGGATCCAACTTGTATAGTTGTGAAAGTTGCTCTTTCCTTTTATTGATATAGTATCTTTTTTTCCTTTTAATTAGGGCTTTGTACGTATTGATCTTTTCGAGTTTTAAGAGCTCATTAGAAGCATCCCTAATGGCTTTCCTAGCAATTTTACATTTTTTATCATACCAAGGGTTGGTTGTTCTATTATTCTTTTTATGGGACACCTCCAAAGAGAACTTGTTAATAGAAGTGGAAAGGGTAGTTGTAAAATTATGATAGAGTTATTGAATGTTGTCCTTATAAATTAGGAGGTTTAATTTACTATTTAAATCCTTTGAGAAAATATCAACTTTACTTTTGTCAAAACTCAAATTCCTTTGATAGATTTATATTGATTTTATAACAAATATTAATTAAATCTATTTATTATTTATATGTGTTTATTTATTTATATATTTTAATATTTTTTATTATTTTATTATTAATTTAATATTATTTTGTAATTTTATAAAAAATTTACTATTATTTTAGTATGTTACGTGACATCTCTCACATACTCAAATACTCAAATGTAAAACCCTTTCAACACAAAATAATTATATTCCATTACATTAATTTATAATAATTCGTTCTACTTTCAACACAAATATAATTATATTCCATTACATTAATTTATATTTAACGCCGAAAGGCTTACGCTGTAAAAACACATTCACACAGTAAAAACACGCATTCACACAGTAAAAATGCATTCACGCATGTAAAAACGTATTCACGCATTCACACAGTAACGCCGAAAGGCTTATGCCGAAAATCCAGGCATTCATGCCAGACTCACGGAGTGCGGGAGATATTCACGCATGTATAAGTAGAAGGCTGTTAAAAACACAATCAGATAGTCAACATAGTAAATTTTAAATATGATTAAGTAAAAGTAAAAAAATAACATGTAAACTGATGTCTTTATAATAGTGAGGAAGTTAGTAGTTGAAATCACAACCATTGATTTATTGGAACTACGAAGAATATTCCATCAATATTTAATCTTGTCCATACAAAACTGATTAAACACTAAAAACCTATTAAATACACCCATGATAGATATACACCTTTCGACGTAATAATTCGTTCTAATTTCAACATAAAAAAATAATTATATTCCATTATAATCATTCGTGATAAATTGCAATGAAAAAAAATTCATTTCCCTTCCTCTCACCCTTCAACCCAGTAAATATAATTTTAAAATAAAATTTATATAGATATAATTAAGATATAGATGAATTTAATATAATATGGACGCTACAAGTGTTCAGAGGTGGCACGGCACATTTGCCGTGGGCCACCGACAGCGCTGGCAAACGAGATTAACGCGTGCGGTCAGTCAAACTAACGGGTTCGTCGCCTCAGCTTTGCCACTATGGCGGCGGCGGCTCTAATTTATCAGAACCGATAAAAATTTGGCAGTGCCAACTGGAGTGTGCAACGGTCGTAGGTACCACGGCAGCGGCATGTGCCAATCTGACGGTGGCAGTTCTGATTCGTCAGTGCTGATAAATTTGGCTGAAGCCGGCCTGCGTGGCCGCGCCGCGTGCGTGATGAGGGGACCGGGTCACGCACGTTGACGGCTCGGATTTTGCTGGATTTGAAAATGGAAATCAACCAATCCATCCACCTGTAACCCGTGATATTATTCCAAGAGATCCGTTACAGCGCTTTGCTTTATCTTTGTGTTCGGTGAAAATTCTGAAACTCACGTGGCACGAAATTACTGGAACTCACGCCGGCCTTGGCTGTGAAAATGCGCTAGAGGTGTGGATCCGTTTGAATATATCCGTTGGAAAGTTCCCCGACCTAGGCGTTTTAGGTAGGGGCTGTGCATTTTTTTGGCTTTGGAAAGTCTTTTTACAATTTTTTTTTGATAATTTATCCTACAGCGGAGGAACACCGAAGATTCGTGGATAATTTAATATATTGGAGGAGGCATCGTTTAAAGATAGGTATGGTAAAATCAATCCGTTTGTACGTGTCGTGCGGAAGGAGCTACAGAGGTCGACCGCCGAATGAAAGGTGCATTTTCTTGAAATTTATGAAAGGTGCATTTTCTTGAAATTTATGTTTAAGTGAACAAGGAATTTTATTGAGGGTTCGTGATTTGTACTATTGAGTGCATTTATGAGATGACAAGGATCCACGTGAACAAATAAGGAGAGAAACGAGGAGGTTTTCGGATTAATGGTTATATGTTTTGCCGGAAAGATGTACATTTGTGGAAGATCAGCTGACTGCTCGGTCGCTCGGCGTTCTTTTTAAAAAATTAAAGATTGTCTGCAAGAGTCTGAGAGAAAACGGAGATTCCCTGAAGGAGACCTCGTTGGAGCAAAAATGCAAAGCGATTTAATGCTTTTAGCAAATTTTTGTGCATTTTGAGGCAGAAGGCTCGAATATTGGAAATAAAAGGATCATCTACTGTGTAGATAGATCCGTAGGCAGGAGATTATTTAGTAAAATATTTAGGGGATTCAGAGTTTTCTGAGCAAAACATCAAGAAAATTGTTAGGGGAGAAAAATTGCGGCCAAAAAGTATAATCCGTTCAGTAAAGTGAGTTAATCGCGCACTTTTTTGACGGCAGTGGATTATTTAGAAAAATAATTAGGGTATTCAGAGTTTTGTTTAGCAAAAATTAAGAAAAGTGAGCAAAACATCAAGAAAATTGTTCCGGGAGAGAAATTGCGGCCAAAAAGTATAATCCGTTCAGTAAAGTGAGTTAATCGCCCACTTTTTTGACGGCAGTGGATTATTTAGAAAAATAATTAGGGGATTCAGAGTCTTTTTTAAGCAAAAGATTAAGAAATATGTTCGGGGATTAAAATTGCAGCAAAGAAAGTAGAATCCTTTCACTAAAGCGAGTTCATTGCGTACTATTTTGACGCAGAATATCCTGTAAAAGAGCTTAATAGATAAAGAAAGAAGTTTCTTGGATTCCTTGACTGCGAAGCAAGCGATGGGCGCTTCGATCTTCCTTTCGTTGTCAGAGCTTTGGCTGGCCGATTAAAGTTTAAGCTTTGAAACGAAGCAACCGTACCTGCTAGATATCAAGCGGCAAAAACAAAAGATCGGCATCTTCAGGCTCTGTACTCGCGTTCTCTAAGTTGAATCCAGAATATTTAATCTTCAGAGGTGTTAACAAACAGTTTCCTTAAATTTCGCGGCGATGCATCTCGAATTAGCCCACGAGCACGGTCGGCAGCCACAGCGCCAGTCTAGAACAGCTCGCAGGGTTGCCGTTTCGGCGTGCTCGTCTCAGATGCTGTTTATTGATCACCTGGATCGAATCCCCGACTCGCTGCTGCTGCTTATTTTCAACAAAGTAGCCGACATAAAGGCTCTAGGACGATGCTGCGCCGTCTCGAAGCGCTTCAACTTCCTTGTGCCGCAGGTGGAGAATGTCGTAGTAAAGGTGGACTGTGTGATTTCTGGTGAAGACGGCGGCCTTAACGCCAAAGGTAAGGGCATTATCGGTCACCTAGTTAGGTTCATGATAGGAAGCATTGTTAAGCCCCTGCAAGCTTTACAGCATTTTATAGGCCCTAGGAAGGCTATTTTAGCCGAAGTTTCCCATCACTCCCCTGCAGAGGTCTTGAAAAATTTTAAGGAAATTCAGCATCTTAGAATTGAGCTTCCAGGCGGAGAGCTCGGCGTTGAGGATGGAGTTCTGTTGAAATGGAAGGCGGAATTCGGGAGTACTTTGGAGAGCTGTGTGATTTTTGGGGCCGCTTCGGTTCTGAGTAAGGGTTTGAAAACTGGTTCTAGAAGAAAAATACAGTTAGTTTCCGATGATGAGCCTGAAGGTCTGGAAGGATTAGAGGACGATAATGGCAGCATCCCCGACTCATTTTACATCAACAGTTGGCTGAAATTGAGAGTCGTGTGGACCATAAGCTCCCTGATTGCGGCTTCGGCACGGCATTTCTTACTGAAAGAGATTATTCATGACCATCCCACTCTTCAGAACTTGGTTCTGACTGATGCAGACGGGCAGGGGACTCTGTGTATGGGAAGGGAACAACTGTGTGAGTTTCGGGATAAACCCCTGGCAGCGTCACCATCTTCGAATAGAACACAAGTCCCGGCCCTGAATATGAAATTGAGGTATGCGCCGACTTTGGAGCTTCCCAGTGGCACCGTGATGCAGGGTGCAACGCTTGTTACCATCAGACCGAGTGACCAGACTATTGCTGCGAAGAAGGAAAGTGAGGGTTTCATTGTGGGAGCTTTTGAAGGTCCATACAGGGCAGCTGCCAAAATCCTGTCGAGGAGGAGGACTTATCTTCTTGAAATGAATTCATTCTAGTTGGGTGAGGGTTTTTGCATGAGCTGCATTGAGACCAACTGGAATCCATATCTTCCTTAGACTGCTAGCGGAAATTTCGTTGATTTGGATGGCTGAAGCAGATCAACTGAGGGAATGATCGTCAAGATGGAACAGATGAGCATGGTTTGATGGGATTGAAGATGAGGTAGATGCCGATATTTGCTTTCTTTCTACGGTATTTGTCAGATGCCTGCTTTGATCTCCACGAAATTGTTTCATCCAGTGTGTTCTCAAGCTGTTAGTTAGGTTTGTGGCAAATCCTCATGAAGTCTCTGGGTATTAGGCTGAATCATTACAGTTCAGGTGTTTTCCTGGACCGAATGACAATATGCTATAAATGCCCAGAAATGAGTAGTAATGTACAGTAGTTCTTGTGAAATCCTGAAATGTTATGTTTTTACACCTTTACTTGTTTCTTTACCTTGAAGGAATCTCCATTGAAGCAATGTTCCGTTGTAATTGTAGTCTGGATTGCATCATTGAAGCTGATTCGAGTTATAATTGTTAGGATTCCGAAAAAAAAAATCTATGGATCTCATTCCAATGAAATGAGGAGTTATATTCTATTGAGCCAGGTTCTGATTCTGTGTCCTTGAAATTGATTTCTTAGATCTGTTAAGTTTGCAGCATGCAGAGGAATCACCTTTTTTTGTTTCATTATTTTTCTATGTAAAAGTTGATTTCCACCTTGGATCAACTACTGATTTGTGCACTCTATTGTTCCGTTGTCCAAACTACTTTCTTTTTCATGTATTTGTTATTTGTATGCAGCCTTTGATAGTGGAAATTGGGCGCAGCTATTTCAAAATTGCCATGATATGGCCATTTAATTTAGCTTTAAGCTGGGATCTGAGGACTTACATTTGGCTCTTACAAAAACCATCCCTCTCACCCATTAATCTGAATTGTCTCATATTTTTGAGAGCTGGTGATCCAATGAAAGAGGAAAGAAAGTGCTCACAGAAAAGGGAGAAAACAAATTTTATCTGAAAAATACTCAGTTCCTATGTTTTGGAGCTTTTCCAGTCCTCCTCTGAGTAATGTTACCAGACAGACTCCTCTGAGTAATGTTACCAGACAGACTCCTCTGAGTTTGATTTGACTCTCGTGTCTGACTTCATTGCTTGAGGAAAGAAAAAGTTGAGTCAGCTCCATTCCTAGTCTGACTTGGCCACAAGTGCCCTGAGTTATACTTTCAAGTTTGACTTGTGTGTAACTCTAATACCAAAGTCAAATGCAAGTCTCTCCTTAGTGTCGAGAGTCAGACTCTGTTGTCTTCCTATAAAAGATACATAAACTAACTTCTCATTTTGTTTGTTTTACCAACAGACCTGTTAATATTTAGAATCCATGGTGTTTTGTAGTATGTACTACCATCTATGTACTTTGAAATGAGTTATTATTAAAAATTTATAGTATATGGACATTGCAAACTTTGATATCAATGGAAAAGGAATTTGATGTATTTTTATATGTTTCCCAAGTCATCTGACTCCACTCCTTGAGAAAACAAGTGTAGTCAGCTTCATTCTAATGTGACTTGGCCTCAAGTTATACATCTAACCTTGACTTGTGTGCATGACTCCAGTCCCAAAGTCAAATGCAAGTCTCCTCTGAGTCTACTGAGTCAGACTCTGTTGTCTTCTTATAAAAGATACAAAAAAACCAGTAATTTTGTTTGTTTTACCAACAGACCTGTTAACTAATTAGAATCCATGGTATTTTGTAGTTACTTTGAAACAAGTTATTCTTGTTATTTAAAATTTGTGTTTGGACATTGCAAACTTTCATATGAATGAAAAAACTATTTTCTGAGATTTACTGTATTTTTTTTATGTTTCCCAAGTCAACTTCTGTGTTTTTCCCCGACTCCAAGTCAACCCTCACTCTCTTTATTGTGGCTGAGTTGTTCTTTGAGTTGAATCTGGTAACTTTGGTAACTTTAGGACCAGGTTGAATCTGGCTCTAGATTCTACAGCTTAGGAGTTGGTCAACAAGATTTGGCATTGATATTCTGCATAAATTATCATGTAGGTAGCTTGGCAGGGAAAGACTCACTACTATAAACTGTTTGTGTTAGTTAACATTTCTTAGTACAAATTTTCTAACCAATGTTGCCAAATGATCTGTAATTGCTTAGTCTATGGCCTAATCAAATCGAATCACTAGCACAGACCTTAATTAATTTTGTGGAAACAAATTGCTATTTTCTCTTCTTGCTAATTGTGCATTAATTATGATTTGTGTAATGCTTGTATAACTAAAAGTAGAAATAGTGCTGAAGAAATCGATCATAAACACAATAATAATACAGAGAAAACCATCTAGAAATGGCCTTTGTTTGGCTGTTTTTATGCTTAGGAATTATTATAAAGAGAAGCTATACACTCTCAAAGAAAGTTTTTGTGTATTCTTATTCTTTGGCTTTGTTTTTCATATTGTTGTTTGCTCTAAGATAATCTTCATTTCTCGTGGCCAAGCTCATACACTCCTCTTCGTCCCTAGGTTTCACATTCTTAGTCTTCCTCTATTTGCTTTTGTGCCATTAAGGTTCCAACTTCCAAGCTTTCAATTCTCCAGCTCAAAAAATTTAACCTCTACTTGTTTTCCAATGTTTGAGCGAATCCGTTTAAGCCCCCTCTCACCTACGATCAATTTGCTTCTTTGTTGATGTAGCCTAAACTGCATGTTAGTGGACCACACCTATATAAGGGAGCTCCCTAATGAATTTGAACATATATATATATATATATTTTGTATTTTTTATATACTATGTTTCCCCCATTTCCCCATTGCCCTTTTTTTTTTGGTGCAGGTGAATTGAGAGTCCAGTTTAAGGCAATCCTATTTCAGAAACTTACACATGGCTTCGTGCAACTTAGGTTAGAGTGCTTTTCACATGCTTTAACCTTTTGTATAGGGGTTTACTTGATGTAATCATCTATTAGAGTTAATATAGACACGGGTCTCCTAAAATGTCATTTATATGTATCATTCTCTTATTTTCTTACAAGGATTATGTTATTAAAAATATATGTATATATATATCTATAACTTGCTTTTCTATATACTATATTTCCCCATGTACCTCTCTTTTTTTGGGGGAAGGTCACATTTCTAGGCATTCCTGTTTTGAAAACTTGTACACGTTTCTTGCAACTTAGGTATGTGCTTTTCACATGCCCTAACCTTGTGCCTTAGCCTTTTTTGTGGTGTGCGGCATCGAGGCTTCCACTCTACCTTCCCCACACCTTCACATGCCTTGCTTCTTATGTGGTGTGTGGAGTACGGAGCTTCAAGCTCCCATTTGTACATGTTCCGTGCAACTTAGGTTCGTGCTTTTTCACATGCTTTAACCTTTTTGTATGGGGTTTTGCATGATGTAATCATCTATTAGAGTTAATATAGACACGGGTCTCCTTCTAAAATGTCGTTTATGTGTATCATTCTTATTTTCTTGCAAGATTATGTGTTATTAAAAAATATATATATATATCTATATTTTTTGTACTTTTTATATACTATGTTTCCCCCATGTACCCTCTCTTTTTTTTGGGGGGGAAGGTCACATTTCTAGGCATTCCTGTTTTGAAAACTTGTACACGTTTCTTGCAACTTAGGTATGTGCTTTTTCACATGCCCTAACCTTGTGCCTTAGCCTTTTTTGTGGTGTGCGGCATCGAGGCTTCCACTCTACCTTCCCCACACCTTCACATGCCTTGCTTCTTATGTGGTGTGTGGAGTACGGAGCTTCAAGCTCCCATTTCCATGGCCAAAAGCTCCGCATGCACTTTTCCCTTGGCCATTTTTGAGCTTTCTCCAAGGCAATGCAAACAGGGCTTGCAAATTTTGGATGGAGGCTTTAAAGCCATTACACTTGCAACTTGACCACTAAACTTGAACTTAGAAAAGCCACTAAAAAACCATTCCTTTATCAATGATCCATTTCAGATCACTAGATTCCATTTGATGAAGAACTTGGCAAGGCAAAATAGTCGAGAGTTTGACTATGTTCAAGAAGAACTTTGAAAAACTGGACGAGTACAAAAATACAAAGAAATACACGTTTTTATGAAAAAACTTAAAAAGGAGTTTTCATTTATATTAAATAAATCTATGTCTATACAATGCATAATATCAATAGATGTCCAAAATATCATGTATGCAGTATCTCATATAATATGAATCCAAAAAGGATCCAAAATGGGCACCGAAGTTTGGAAGCATCTCTAACTAAGAAATATCTCCTATGCCTTGGGCTTCCTTGGCCTCGAAGATATCTAAATCCTTTGGTAGAAAAAAAGTAGCCTCCTCCTCCTTGACCAAACAATCCAATCCAAGGTCTACATTGTTGCACTTGCGGCATGATCCTTGCCCATCATTCATCATGAAATTGGAACTCTTTAGACTCTACTATTTAGCGTTGATTCAAACTACTATCTAATACTGAATTAAATTAAAAGGTGGAATTCAAAAGCTTGGATAAATTGAAAACTGCAAGTTGCCTTTGTGATGATGCCCTGGTTGTCTCAGTAGATGCCCTAGATACTTCGGCGAGTTGTCCCAAGTCCTCTTGGTCACTTTGTGGTTGCAACTACCAAAGGAGAGCAAAGAAATGAAAGTGTGAAAATTAGCAAAATGGTGCGGTTTCTAGGCATTTATAGGGAAGTGGCAGGTTATACTCAGGTTGATTGAGTTTCACTCAGCAAGTTGGCAAGTCATACTTGGGTTGACCGAGGTTCACTTGGGTTGACTGAGGTTCACTTGGGTCAAACTGTGTTTGATTCACAAGTCAAAATTGGTCAATGTGTGTATGACACACCCCTTGAGTCACTTTGACTCATTTGGCTTGTGATCCGAGTCAAGCTCGTGAGCCTGCTTGTTTGACCGATGAGTCTGCTAATAGAGTTTCTAACAGCTCAACCATGGCAATTGTTTGATGCAGAGTTGGATTGATATTACCAATAACAAAAAACAAAGATACTCTTCTATGGATGCAGTTTTTTCAGTCTAATTTGTGGCTTTTGTCAGGAGCCTGGTAAAACATGTCTCAGTTGTTTTGGCCTTTTATTTTGGGATTTTTAGAGTATTAGTTTAAGCTGACAAACTCAGGTTCCCAGTTTTCCTTCCTTTCTCCTAGTTGTTATGGTGTTCACAATTGCAGTTGAATATTTCTTGCAAATGTTTGTTTGGTTTTTGTACTAGATAGTTTGATCAATACGGCAAACATGCATGCTAGAAGTAGACATAAAGTCTAGCAAATCTTGGTAACAAGTAAAAGGCGGTTTTGCGCAAGAGTTGTTTGGCTTAGCAATTTTTTTTATCTATTTAAATATATCTCATTCAAAATGTTTTACTTTAAAATGTGTTCTTTCTGTTAGCAACGAGGATTACTTGTCTGGAAAATGCCAATCTTTTCAAGGCAGTATGTCTACTTCTATTGCCATTACTTTAGTATCTGCGATGTTGGAATTTGATGTATCAAATTACAAGAACATAGAAAAGCAGATGGAAAATTAAGAATTATAATGTTTGTCTTCAGCTTATCAAATTATAAGCACAGAGAAAAACAGATGACAAATGAATAATTATAATTTTTGTCTTTAAAGAAAGGAATCGGAAAATGAGACAAAAGAAACTACAATTTATATTACTCTATGACACAAAGGGGGTTTATGAGGTATTACCCTCGCCCAAAAACTTTATCAATTTGGATGTTGGCTTTGGGGTGTAAGTCTCTGGAGTTGATGTGATAACATCCTCCCTTACTTTGGTACTAACATCGTGAGTGGTATCTGTGTCATGTCTTGTGGGCGCTCTTCAACTTGTGGTTGTTATTTATGTGATGTATTACAATTCATTACTCTAGTGTTCTAGGGTTTATTCCACATCAATAATTACCTGGAATGATTGCACTTTTTGTCCAATTCTTCCTTAGCATTATTTCTCAATACATCATTCAAACATTAATAAGTTAATTATAGGATTCAACCACCTAGCACTAGGTGGAGTTTTGTCTGCAAAAGAAACATAAATAGATAGGAACTTGCATAGACATATGTCAACATTATCCTTACACATCAAAGGTATGCATGGAGGATTGATAGAAGGATCCAAGATAGAAGAAAATATGACAATGAGGTTACAATGGAGAATCCCTTGGATGAGATAAAAAGCTCCACTATCAAATATTCATTGTTTTCTTTTATGTGATTAATGGTTCAAAGGACATTTATTTATGAAGTGACATTGAAATGAGGAGATTCTCTCATTGTTGATGCATATTTCTCACCATCGTCATGGCATACTCTACATCATGTAACTCCCTCATGCATGATGCAACCACTCCCATAAGAAGTTCGGGTTATATTTCTATACTCCCCCATAATGAATACTTGTTGAAACTCATGCAACCACTCCCATAAGAAGTTGGGGTTATAGTTCTATACTACACCCCATAATGAATACTCGTTGTGAATCAATGGGGTTATAGTTCTATACTACCCCATAATGAATACTCGTTGTGAATCAATGACCTTTACTTAGCAAAACCTTCATCTAGTTCATAGCAACGAAAGCTCCCCTATAAACAACATGGTCACCCTTAACCCAAATTGAGGTTTACAAGGCCACCTAGTTTCCATAGTCATCACCTATTTGACTCTTTCAGTCTTGACTACTCTAGAGCAAGTGAACAACCTATTTATGAAGGCTATACAATCGTCAACAATTCAAGAGCTAAACCAAATGTAAACACTACACAATTACACACATGACCAAAGAAAGGGTTACACATGCTACTCCTAATCTTACAATGGTATATCCTTTAGAAACATTAATACAAGTACATGAACTTACAAATTTGATTAGGACCTTGCTAACAAACTCTAAATTAAGCTCGTTCCAAAAGCCACTTCTTGAAAATATCACCATACACCATGCATTCTCAAAGGCTCTATGCATCATTTCAAGCTTTAGCCATTACTCAAAATTCTTGCATGAACCACAAAACTCAAGCACATCATGATAGTTCCCTCAATAGTGAAACAATCACCTCATTTGTGACCTTGCACTAGTTTTTTCATACAACAGATCAATCTTTGGATCATCTAATGGTGTTACCTTGCACTTCCTTGCAAAACCATCACATAATTGCATTCCCACAAGTTGCCTCCATATTATTAGCACTCTTGGATTTTATTATGAAACAACTAACTTGTTACACTATGTTGAATGAACATGATCAATTCAACAAGAAAATAAAAACACTTATCATGCTTTTACACAAGCTACCCTATATTGAAGCACTTATTTGCAATATCTTTCTTTGTTACACACCATTTCACCAAACCGGCAAAATAAAAACAAGCTTAACATATCAGAAAATAAGAGTCCCCACAACATTCAACATACACGTGCATAGCAATTTTACATAGGGACCATTGAACAACTCCATTCCCCTTGCAAACAAACAATACCCACATATGTGCCTATGTAGATACACACATACATATCAAATATCAAATGCAAGCCATGCATATTCTACAATGCAATCCAAGATCTTTATCAATGTGTGGCTCATTTTTTTAAACCTCATTGCATGCTTATTCCCATAAGTACCCACAAGTGGCTCTTGGATCAACAGTTTCATTCTCCACATAACAACCATTGTGGTTGGATTCATTGTTGTCCTAGTGTTCACCACCTTCGTTGTTACCTCCACAATTGTTGTGGTCACAACCACCTTCGTAACCATCATGCACCTTGCCATTCATGGCATCAATACAGAGTGGCATGTGATAGACTAAAGTAGAAATCCCAAAACCAAGTGAGGACGATATGATACTCTAGAACTATAAGTGAATCAATACCACTTAAAGAGAAACATTCTTCATGGCATTATTGTTGCAGAGGTATCACACGTACATTGATGGTATCCATGCCTCCCTAAAAGCATCCTTGCTACTAGTGCATCGCTCCATTAGTATGTCTTGGAGGCTAAAATTAATGCACCCCCTGCATAACCCTTACATAACTTTGTTCTTTTTATGTGTTTCCCTCCATAATCACACCCCATTTGTGTTCAACCCATCACAACACCAATGTAAAATTGCCTTAATTTACAATGAGAAGACATTGTTAATTTACAATTTTGCTCCTCTTTGGCTCTATTAAGATTAGCATTCATTGCTTGTCATCATGTGGAGCTCCCCACTCAATATCCTCTTCAATGCTTCTCGAGGTTTCTTTAATGGTTTAATAGCCCTTGTTTCGTCTTCTTGGCATTTCTTATTTTCTAGAAAAGTTGTTCATGAGCTTTGTTGATTGATCATCTCCTCACATGCACATCTAATTAATATAGAGCTCTAATGTTGAGTAAATCCATCAAGAAGCCCCTCATCACAAGAGGTTCTTGAGCCTACATCTTCAACATTAGACTAGACTTGTAAACAAGTCGAACCCGCCCTATAAAAAATATATCACTCCATCCTGGAGCAGACAATGTGAAAGCATCTAGAGTCTTTTTCACTCCTTGTCAAATCAACATGATTAATAGGAGAAACACTGCCCCCGGGCCATTCACCACTAGCCAAATCAACATGGCCCTGTGAGTGAATGTATTATTCTCACTTGGTCAAATCAGCATAACCAATCTGGGAGAATCTCTGCTCGATGCTGCTAACTGGAGAAACCTCAACACACTGATGCCATCTTCCATAAATTTGCACCATCCAATGCTGCCATTGTGCTAAAATCCTAGTAGGAATTGCATAATCCTTGCTCCTTGACCTTTGTGTGGAGGGAAATTGTAGATGTAGTGCCCTTGTTGTGCTAAAATCCTACTAGGAATTGCATGATCCTTGGTCCTTGACCTCTGTTTGGAGGGAAATTATAGACAAAACATGTTACCATTCAAACCTTCACCCAATGTGTCAAAGGCCTAATTCACAAGGTAAAAACCTAATGGCATCTTGGATAACTCTCTCCCACTCTTTTGTTTGGTTCTTTTCCAACTCAAGGGGGGGTTCCCTAATACTAAGTCTTGAATGAGGATAGATAAATCAAAGGGGTGTCAAGATTAGTATAAATCTGGTTTTATTATGATTTATGATGCAAATTCCAGAGTTATTATACATAAAACAAACCTAACGAAACATGCTAAAGAAGGAAGAATTTTAGAATTTTAGGCTGCTTGTTGGAGATTTGAAGATTTGAAGTGTGATTTTGAATTTTAGAATTTTCAGATTTTAGGACACAGCAAAAGGAGTCTTTTGCTGGGATATATGAGATCTAAGTAAGCTGAATTTTTATGTGTAAATTCCAAATCCAAAGACAATGAATAAATAGGTCTCCTTTGACTCAAGGAATGAAATCTAAATTCAGATTTTTCCTTTGTTTATTTCAGATTTCAAACCAGCAAAGTAAAAAAGTGAAAAATATGAATTTTAAAGGGTTGGAAAGAAAGTGCCTAGAATTTCTATCTGGCAAATCGATCTATGGGGTAATGTGCAAATCGATCTATGGGGTAATGTTTTAATGAGATTTTTCTCATGCAATAAGGACTATATTAGATCAAAATAAATAAATTACAACAGACATATACGAGATCAAAATAAATAAATTACAGCTTCCTTATATGGTTGTTCTTGAATGCAGAAATTGGTTCCAAGGTCCTAATTAAGGAAGAGTTTCAAATATGTTAATAGAGTCTATTTACTACTATGAAAGGTAAATTTCAGCCACTTTATTTATAAAAAAATGACATTCTTTTAACCAGATAACTTTGTTCTTTATTTGGAGGAGTTTATGTGTGATTTATTTCCATCTAAATTCCTTATGTTTGTTTCTTGAAGTGGTTAAAAGAATGTCATTTTTTTATATATAAGAAACAAACATAAGGAATTTAGATGGAAATAAATCACACATAAACTCCTCCAAATAAAGAACAAAGTTATCTGGTTAAATGTTTCCTTGATATGCTTGAAGAAACCAAATTAGCCACATTCAACTTCAGCAATATAGATCCAGATACATCAGAGTTCAAGTTCCAAAAACACCTTCCAAAATTAAAATTTATAGTCTCAAGTGTCTCCACAAACTATTAACAACCAAACAATAGGAGTCTCTCTCTCTCTCTCTCTCTCTCTCTCTCTCTATATATATATATAATTCTAGGCTAAAAAATGTTTTGAACAATAAAATATTACTTTACAGGCCTAAACCCTAGAGCTAACCTAGAAATGCATAAATAAATATTATCCTTCAACTAACTTGAGAGGATATGGTCAACAAATATATAAAATAATGATGTCAATGCCACATGTTCATATCTCTAAGCATGAGAGCTCCATAAGGTGGGGTGAGTACTTAAAATGAGTGATATACCATGTCAAACAATCACATGTCCTCGATCTCCTCCAAGATAAGTGGATCCATCAATAAATCCTTAAAAAGTATGCAATCTCCAATGAAAGCTTCTCACGTGTGATCAAGGGCATGGAGGACTAGGTCGAACTCATCAAACAATAAACACGTGCAAGTCAAATAGGAGTAGTATTCCATCTAGGAAAGTGAGCCACATAATAATAAAGTATCTCAAGTGGTAAAACCCATAAAAAAGGCTAGGGCATTCACACATTAAGCCATCTATGCAAGCCAACCATGCCAAATATAACACCAAGAAACAATATACCAAGTGAACAAGGGGGTAATGTGCCAAGCGCTCCCCCACAAATGTGATCTCAACATAAACGACCATAGGAAATGCATCAATAAGTGCTAGGGCACTCAACAAATAAACTCAAATACTATCCCACCAAGGTCTAACCATGTCTCAAGTGATGATCAACAACATAAGAGAGGCAAATAATGTGAGATGTGCCCTCCTAATCAATCAAACAAAGAAACCATCGCTACAACTCTAATATAGGATGGTACAAAGTATAATCAACATCACGCTCCTTCTAAGTGCTCTCTATCTTGGGGGGATTTCAACATCATAATAACATAGATTAGCCCTCATGACACCACAAAGTGTCTATGGAGCTCAAAGATGAACCTCAATATCACATAATACCAATGTAACATAACCATAATGAAGCTTGTAATAATGTGAAAATAAGCACATATTCTAATTGTCCATTATAAATAAATATCCATAATACCAAGGTGGAAACGTAAATGAAATATAACCAAAGGGTCAATATGCCAAACTAGCAAGCATAACATGAAAAACAATGCTACTCTAATCTACTGCTCATAAGAGCTTATTCATCATATTCTACTAATCCAACAATGACATCAAAATGCCATATGGGTAGTACATATTTATAATTTTCCCACAAAGCATACTAGATCTTGCTATCCCATGTTTTTTTATTATCTCTAACAACCTTTTTAATAATCATCATGAGATCTTGTTGCTAGATTTTTCCTAACCATTTCCTCGGGGGTAATAGTTTGATGAATGGGACAAGATAATACAATATTCATAACAAGAATTTGACAATTCCATTGAGTTGAAAGTTTTGGCATTATCTGTGGTAATTTTTACTGGCACACGAAATCTAGTAACTGTCTTATCATCCAAAAAATCAATCAACACCTTATTTTTCATCTTCTTTGTAGGAATGACTTCAACTCACCCAGTAAAACAATTTGTGGATGTAATAATCCATCAAAAAACATTACTTGAGTTTTCTTTGAACTCTGCTATGAAATCCAGGCTCCATTGTTGAATGGGTGCCTCTACAACAACTCGCTGCAAAGGTAAGACTACCTAATTTTGCCTTCCTGCAAACAACTGATATGGATGACATGATCTAACAAAACGATGGACACCCACAAATAACGTTGGTTAGTGATGTTTCACTCATAGAATATTATATGATACCATTCTAGTAGCGTAATGTCCTCCACATACTCTTGCTAATAACTCTATCATAAGCTTTCTAGACTCATCCTCATCAACACACTTGAGCACCAAACCATCAGGGTTCCTCTATCCTAGGCTTCTTTGAATCAGACAACACTTAGATGGTTTTAGCCTAAAACCTCTTCTTCTATGGTCATTCAAATTATCCAGACATGTTAAATTCCTCAAATTATACACAATATTCGAATATCAAATATGATTATGTAGCTTATTGAGAACATAGGCAATCATGTCACTGCAATCCATGTCTAATGCTTTTTCAGTACTTTTAGTGAACATTTTTTCCAAACCCCACCCTTTAATAAGGCTTAACTTCCATATTATACTCTTGAATCCTTGAAACCCACTTTCCTTTGATACCCAAATAATCCTTCTAGGTAAGAATGTCCTTCATACCCGCATGAAGAACATATGCAATGATTCTTGAATACCCCACATATCTCCTAAGATGATTTAAGGATTGAAGCAAAGTGTATGCTTGATTTTCGACAATTGAATACTTTAGTTTTGAATCTCTTAGTGCCTAACTCATAAAGGTGATTGGTTGTTCCATACCTTGGTCATTTTTCTGTAACAAAACTCTTGTGATGGTATCTTTCAATGCAAACAGAAAAATCTGAAACCCTTTCGAATAATGAAGACTCACCAAAACTGGAGTTGACCCTCATATGTTATGAACACAATATATATAGAAATAGATATAATTAATAATAATTAAATATAATAATTGAACACATCATAAATCAAAGGTCATGTCTTATCTAAAGGGCGTGTCTATTCATGAAAGGGAACCCCTTGCAAGGATATATAAACGTGCCCTCATTCTCATATGGTATCCATCTCATATGGTATTCATTATTCATATTATTATTATCCTATATGGATTTATGTGTATTATCCTATTTATATTGGATATTCTTTGTGTGAGCGAACTTTGTTCGTCTCATTTGGTATGAGCCCCTTCTTTGGCATTCCGCTGATTACCAGTTGCTGGCCAACAATTGACCAACTCAAGCCTTTGGCCATATAAAAACTCGAATTTAGTTGAAGATATTCCACTGCAAATTCAAAATACTTACTTAACCGGTTTATGAATAAGAGGAAAAAATAAATAAAATCAAAGTGTTTCAATATAAAAGTTACATAAGAAAATTATAAAGTCAAACTATTAAATGCAAAGGTGAAATCCTACCGAGCGTAATACTTAGTTTACCAACAATTACCAAGAAGTTAGGAGGAGTAAAAGGTGCATCTCCATAACTTTAAAAGGAGTAAAAGTGAAGTATATAAGTTAAAGAAGTAAAAAAGGGAATCCTAAACTAAACCTCACCTCAAAGGTCGCGA
>SNQJ01S0029146.1:109462-124417 GCA_010110895.2 Picea sitchensis
AGGCTGAGTAGAGTTTTAGGTTTTGTAACCTGAATGACTTGTTGAGAGACTGCTACTGTAGGTGTGCGCAGAGTCGAAGGGAGTTCAACACTTGAAAGTGTTTGAAGGTTTTCCGCAAGGAGTGCGAGCAGGAGTTTTTCTGAAAGACTTGAAGTCGTGGAAAAAGCCCGGAAGGATTTGAACCTTCGAAGTGGTCGAAGGGAGGCAAGAGGCCAAGTACCTTGAAAAAATGAAGGAAGGCGTAGCGACATCGTGCCACAGTAGGACAAGTTCCACGGAGAGAGATACTTTGTTTAGTTGTGCAGAAGTTCTCAAGGGAAGAGACGGACGATCGAAATTCTCTGAAGAGAATTTGCGAAGTCCCACCAGCCGTCAGATCTCGCAGAAGAGCAAGGGAGTTACGACGAGTGTTTTCGAGGGATTCAAGCTCAGGAGAAGTAGAGCGTTGGATTTACCCATATATTTCTATTTCGGGGTTTAGTGAGTTGAAGTCCCGAAATCTTTGCATTAGGACTCGCAAAATTACGAATTGCGAAGTCCTGAGGGGCCGAAAGGAGTGTGTGGGCCATAGGAATCGGCAGGGTGGACAGGTGGCGCACTATCGACAAAGAAGTCAATTTCGTTGACCATTTCGGGGTTTCGTGGGGTGAAGTCCCAAAATATTCGCATCAGGATTCGCGAAATCACGAAGTCCGAAATCCCGATGGAATGAAGAGCTGTTGAAAAGTCAACCTTGTGAGCACATCAGAGTCTCGGAAATTCGGGTTTCGGGGGTCGAGGGGACGAGTCGCTTGACATCGCAACTCCCGAAATCGTGATAAGGAGAAATCCGAAATCGGCAAGGAAAAGGTCAAGTGTTGACTGTTTTCGGGTTTTGGAGATTGAGAGACAAGGCGCTTGACCACCGGATTCGCGAAATCGCGAAGTCTGATCTCCCGAAGTATAAGGGGGGAATTTCTCAAGGTTATTTGTGGGTGCAGATTTCTTGAAAGGGAAATAGAAGAGCCAATTGTTGAGAGCTCTTCGAGTCAGTGAAAGAAGAACGATCCTATGTGCGTGGACTTCCGACCTGCAGGTTGGAGGTTGCGTCACTTTCATACATGAATATGCCACACAAACAAAGCCAACATCCCTACTCTGTGACAATCAAGGGGTTCTCAAACTGGCCAAGAATCCATTCTTCCATGAGCATACCGAGCATGTTGAGATACATTACCACTTCATTAAACAACTTGTAGAGGGTGGATCTATTGAGCTACAATATTATCCCATAGAGTACCAAACTATAGAAATTTTCACCAAGTCTTTGGGTCAAGAAAAATATGTAAAATTTCAAGATAAACTTGTTATATTTAGTAGATTGATCATTAAGGGAGGTGTTAATGTGAATGTAAAAATATAATGGTCAATTAGATATTAGACATAGACATTAATAAAACCACTTCAACTTTAGGTTATTTTATGCTTTTATGCTTTATTGCTTTATTTCACTTTACTGTGTTTCTTAGTCTATCCCACATTCGTAAAATGGATTGACTTGACTAGGTTGTAACCCTTTATAAGAAATATTTCACTTTCTCATTATGAATTCAATCTTGGTTTTCTTCGTGTTCTTGTTATTTTTATAAGACTGGTGGGTAAATAGAGAGAGTTAATCAAGTAATTGAAGATTTGTTGTAGATGTGTGTGATGGACATGCCATCTAAGTAGGAGGATTATTTATATTTAGTGGAGTTTGCATACAATAATGGGTGTCATGCCTCTTTGAAGATGAGTCCATTTGAAGCTTTGTATTGTAGAAATGAAAAAACTTGATAAATTGGAATAACCCATCTCATTGAGTGGTACTTGGGATAGAGTTTCTCAAAGAAATGGAAGATCAAATAGCCATAATATAGTTGAACTTCAAGGAAACACAAGATATGAAAAATAGTTATGTAGATAAAGGAGGAATACCAAGGGAATCCAAAGTTGGGGAGCATGTGTTCCTTAAAGTTAAACCAAAGGAAATTTATTTGAAGTTGGGGAGTTTTTCCAAGCTGGTAGTTAGATATTGTGGACTATATGAAATCCTGGAGAGGGTAGGACCTATTGCATATATGCTTGCATTGTTTTCTAGCATAAAGGCTCATAATTGTTTTCATCTATCTTTGTTAAAGAAGTGTGTGCGTGATCCAAACTATGTCATTTATTAGGCTTTGATCCAGATGGATCCGAAAGGAGAATTCCAAATACAACCAGTCTACATCTTAGACAGGAGGTCACTTTTCTCCATAATAGATCCATAGAGTAGGTAAAAGTGTAATGAACCCATTACATCCATGAAGAGGCAACATGAGAGCTGGAGAATGCTATGCAATAGGCGTACATGCATTTGTTCTGAAGTTTTGATATTGTATATAATGTTGATAGTGCACTAAGGATGATGAAAATCTACGGGGGGAATGTAATACCCTAGTTTTGACCCTGTTACCCCTCATTTTTTCACAGGGGTAATCCCAATGAATTTCTTCACTACTCTAGTGATTTTTATCACTAAATGCCTTAGATAGTTGGGGTACTTATTGGTTTAATTTACATTAATGGAATCTTTTATTTCATGGTTTTTTGTTGACAATATGATGTGGCACTTGGTGATGCATGGTATCTTGTTGAGACATTCTAGTTTTTTGGCATGGCATTAGTTTCATTTAGATTTTTGGGCATCTTCAGATTTCCCAATGCAGTTCACTTTTTATTGAGGTAGAACATGGTTCCCAAGGCATTAGTTAAAATTATTTTGGGATATTATTCATAAACCATAGCTTCTCATGCTATGCCATTCCCTAGTTTCTTGAATGCTCACCTTGTTCACCATTTAGAGGCATGCATCGCATCACTTGAGGGGGTGTTCCTCTTGGAGATTGCATGGGGGTTTTATGGTAGCACACGTGGATTTGTTGGGGCTCTCCCATGACCTAAGGAAGTAGTTGAAATATCTTGAGGAGAAAAATTCCACCTTAGAGATCCCATACTAGACCTTTGTAGCTAATTTGGATGGGCTGCCCCCTTCTTGAAGGTTTCCACTCATCATTTATGGGGACATTTTACCTTGGAGACCATGTGTCCACTTGGATGGGGCCTTAGAGTCCTTACTTGCACATTTCATGAGGATTGGTGCACCTTCACACATGACTTATGGAGTTGTTTTGGAGGGTCCACCTCATTTAGAAGGGTTTATTTCATGATTTTGAGGATGTTTTTGGCCTAGAATACTTGTATATCCACATTTTAGGAACCCTAAAAGATTTCCATTTCATACTTTGAGGAGTTTTTGGAGCATCTACATACTTTGGGGACCTTCGGTGGCCAATGTTTCACCTTGGACACTCATTCTTTCCTCTCTTATGGAGACGTTCCTCTCTTGTGGGGATTTTTCACTTGGATCATTGTACATGTGGCTTGACCACTCCATGTTTATTGTATTTTTTACTAGATGGTTGTAGGAAAAACACATTTTACTTTTCCTAGGCTAGATATAAGGATCTCACATGGAATAATATTATTTTATTGTGAAGGAAGGTGCCCATCACTCTCTATAAAGAGATTTCCTTTATCATTATCACTCGTGGTTGGAATTTTCGATCTCTCACTCCTTGGAGCTTAATGACATATCTTACTTGGAATTATATGGTTTTGTAAAGGGTTATTTCTTTGTGGATGATTGTTGTCAATTTTTGAAGCTTCTCTATCTTGGTCATTATTTCATGCATAAGGATTAATGGTGAAATGTTCAAGTCTTCTACAATCCTTCATGATCGATCCATTTGAGGGGTAGGTTTACCACTTATAAGGAATATGTTCTATGGTTTCCTTCCTTCTTCCTTTGTTGGTTTGGTTATTATTTGGTGCCATGATTTTTTCTTCCTTGTGGACCCCAAGAAAAAAATACCGAGTAAATTTTTCAAGCCATAATTGATCTTGTTGGTGAAGGTTTTTTCATTAAGGTTCTCTTCTTGTATACCTTGATATCCATTGTTAATATTGATTGGGCAACGGATTATTCTTCCATTTGGTTCTAATATATAATCCCTAATCCTTCAATGAAATAAGTCAGTTGTTGAGAGGGTTTATTGACCATAGGACATTTTATTCACCTCAAATCCATTACCCTAGTTGGATTAGGCACTTATCCCTACTTCCTTCCATAACTTATTTTAAAACCCCATAACTATGTTTTACGAAGGCTACTCTCAACTTCACCTAATGCCTCATTGCTTGGTCTTCACAATTCTACTAAGGATACCGCCATTGAACTGGAGGAGAGTCGACCTAAATTGAAGAGGATAAATTACTAAGGTGACACCAATGACCATCCTAACAATTTCCCCTTAAGTTGTATCGTGTGGATTAGGGATTTTATCCTTAAGTGCAATTTGAGCGGTAATAGACCCATATATTATGAATGTGCATGTAATGATGAAATGACTATAAGTTAGGAACATGTGACTTTTTCCAACTTAGGGGGATAAATGGAAATAATAACATTATATCACTACCCATCCATTTGTCCTAAGTTCCCTAACCATTTCCCATGTTTATTAAGTTACTCATAAATCATGAAATTGTTGTCCCAAATGAGAGATACATGGAATTACAATGAAGGAACATGGTATCTAATTTGCATGAAAATATAATATAATAACTTGGGAATGAAAGTTCATTATTCCTAGAGTTTTCTTGTTTAAAATTGCACTTCCATAATATTGTTCCATGAAATTACGAGAAACCATTGCAAGGAAACGTTCAGAAAACCATAGATGTGATATGGGTAGTCGCTAAGATAAACATGGATATAATTTACATTTGAAAATTCATGAATCCCAACAATAAATATTCCCTAGCTAGCCTATGCCAGAGCAATCAATGGAAGTGGAATAACCTAAGGGGTTGTTTAGCAAAGAAGAGGATCATATTCCTATTATTTTTTACACTGAGGAAGAAGAGAGGTTGGTTGATTGGGATGGTTGTTGTGTTAGTTGGGTTTACCTTTGAATTTTAGGAATTTGCTCTAAGAGTGAGATATTAGAGCTAAGACATAAAATTTTACCCTTGTGGATTCATAGCCATGACTTAGGGGTGGCCTTTATTATAGAGAACCTATGTGTGACAAAGAGCCTATGGTTGGGTAGAGTGTCCTTCATTTGTAGCCAATTGGTGGTTAATTCCTAGAAAGACAAATACTTCTTTGGTTGTTTATGAATATGCAAATAATATTGTTTTTACTTGCGTATGAATTATTGGTTAATTATGATTTCTCTTAAATGAATTTGTTTTATTTTTAATTGCATTAGTTAGCTTGAATTTGTATCTACATGTTTGTAAATTTAAGTATTTTCTTATGATTGCATTAATTATGCATTAGAATGCATGTAAGATATAATTGGACTAATTTTAGATATATTGTCACCTCAATTTTGAAAGGAAGAAGAGGTGCAAAATATGCTTCCTACAGTAATCCACGAGAGAACAATGTGCAAAAATTAAAAAAAAAATAGTTTCAAATGAATGAAATAAACAACAAACCATTAACAACATGATATCCCAGGGAAAACCTTTTTAGGAGAAAAACCCCACACTCTAAAGCACACTCAATATATTATTTAGCAACTAAAGGGTTACAATATAGTCTTTGTGCTCTCAATAAGAGTGTTCAACAATATTATAATTATGGATAACTTTTGGCAGGATAATAGTGAGATAAAACTTACACACATTTTCTTCTATCCCTAACACTGAATAAATAGACATAATAAAACTATAAACCATTTATAGTTTTCCATTTCTACTTACTAGGAAACACCAACAAGTTATTCCGTGCCACTACTCTCTATTTATTCTCTTCCATTGCTCTGCATTTATTCCATGCTATAGTTCTGCATTTATTCTCTATTCCACTACAATATTGCATTTATTCTCTGCTACACTACAACACTACGTTTATTCTATGCTCCACTACAACACTACAATCATTTTTTGCTCCACTATATCACTACAAGGTGTATGACACATCTGTCCCAACATTCTCCCACTTTTCATAGACCTTGCAAGGGTGCAAGGGAAAATTCATCAAACTATGAGCTAATTGCTAGGGCCCATAAGGCCCATAGACTCACAACACCACTTGAATTTACCTATGCTCATTGGTTTTATCAATGCATCTGCAACATTCTTCAAGATGTCATCTTTCTCTAATATCGATTTTCTATCCTCTACCATGTCCCTAATGAAATGGTACTGGATATCTATATGCTTTGTCTTTGCATGAAAGTTTGGGTTCTTAGCTAGGAAAATGACAATGTTACTATCACGTTGAACTATAGTAGCTATCCAACTTAGCCCTACTTATGATCACAGTTTCATAATCCAAATGGAATCCTTACAATCATGAGTATTTGTCATATAATTTGCCTCTAAAGTGGACAAAGCAACCATATCTTGTCGCTTTCTTATCAAAATTACTGCTCTACCAAACAATCGAAACATGTATCCACTCATAGATATCCTTCTATCTATATCCCCTACCCAATTAGAATCCACATAACACTATATATCCATTGAGTGTGGGCCCCCTAAAACATCATTATGGTAGAAAATGGAATATTCATAAGTAACTCACAAATATCTAAAGACCCTCTTCACTATAGCCCAATGTTCATGTCCAAGATTAGCCATGAATCAAATCAAGACTCCCATTGCACAAGCAATGTCTGGTCTAGTACACACCATAGCATACATCAAACTACAAAATACAATAGCATAAGGAACTAAATCCATATCCTCCATCTCTACAAGTGTTTTAGGGCACTAGTCAACCGAAATCCTAGTTCCCACAAAAATCGAAATACTCCATGATTTGCAATTTTCCATGCAAAAATGTTGTAGCATAGAGTTTACATACTTACTCTGGCTCAACCAAATCATATTTTCTCTATATCTCCCGATCTCCATTCCTAATATATATTTTGTAGCCCCCAATTCCTTCATATCAAATTGTGTTGAAATCTTAGACTTCAAATAAAAAATCACATCCTTACTATTACCAAAGAATAAAATATCATTTACATATAGAGTGATAACAAGGAAATGCCCACCATATTGTTTGTAATATACATGGTGATGTGATTTGGATCTCAGAAATCCTAATCCCAACACAAAATAATCAAACTTTTGGTACCACATTCTAGAAGATTGTTTGGGACCATATCAAGACTTTTTTAACTTGCAAACCAATGACTCTTTACCTTTTTAAACATAGTTCTATGGTTGTGTCATATAGATCCACTTCTTCAAGTCACCATGTAGGAATGCAATTTTCACATCCATATGTTCTATCTCTAAATCAAAGGTTGTTGCTACAAATAATAGGAACCTAATATATGTTAACTTAACAACTATGGAAAATATCTCACCAAAGTCTATCCCCTCAAGTTGGGAATATCCTTTTGCAACCAACCTTTCCTTGTTCTTGGTCTAATGGGTTTCCATCCATTACGAAATGGGACCAAGTCCCACGGATCATTCTTTCTAAGTGCATCCATTTACTCATCCATGGCCAATCTCTAGGACTCCTTATCTTCCATCTCCATTGCCTCTTTCACCATTCTAGGCTCATGAGTGTTACCAAATATACATTTGAAATCAAATGGACTATAATTATACATGTCTAATTGTTGCCTTCTTTGCTATGTGAACCTCCTTAAAGTTTGAGGTGGAGTTTCTTCCTCCTCTTCCAAACTCTCTGAAATCTCCTCATCATCAGGTCCATCATGAAATTCTTGTTCATTTTGTTGGGTTGTTATATTCTTTGTAGTGAAAGTCTAGTCGAGGTGAATCGACTGACAAACAAAGTTCGAGGTGAATCGACAACAGTCAAGGTCGAGGTGGATCGATAACAAGTTGAATATCGAGGGAGTCGACCGGGTAAAGTCGAAGTCGAAGATATCGACAACAAGTCAACTGACAAAAAGTCTAAATGCGGGTGTGAGACGACCGACTAGAGACTGAATGAAGGATCGATTGGTAATCGACTGGTAAACCAACTTGGAGTCGACTGTAACTGAATCTCAGGATTTAGGAGATTTGTAGCCAATGATATGCATGGATCTGTAATCGTTTTTGGGTGCCAATATTTAGGGTTTTTTCTGTTGTAAAGCCTATAAAGAGGCATTTTGTAACACTGTAAAGTGTAATTGTGTAATGCACTTATGTAGGTTAATGTATGTGTAATTATAGGTTGTTGGTCATGTATATGTAAGCCATATTGGCTACAGGGTTGTTCTTGTGCAGGCAAGAGGGTATGATGTTGATTGTGTCTTAGGTGTGGATTAAGGTTAGACATGTAACTTTTTATTCTGATTGAATAAGACAACAAGAGAGAAGAACGCTCTAAGGAATGTTGGTTTTCCCGGTTAAGGGTTTCCATGGTAAAATCTCGGTGTACTGTGTGATTGCTTGTGTCATTTTCATTCTTGATTAAATTCTTCTTCTCTTTTGCTAGGATTAGTGTGGAAGTGCCTTTCATTTTCTGGCATGTGGTATCAAAGCTTAGGTATGCCATGAAAAGTGAGTTATCAGAGCGGTGTTATGCTTTGGAGAGTATATTAGATCTTGATTTGCCAATCTTGAATATGAGAACTAAACCCTAGGTAAACATAATTACCAACTTAACGAGAACTCTACAAAGTTCTCGTTTTTTTGGGGGTCCAAATTTTTACCCCATTTTTAAAAATGGTGCTACCCCCCCTTCGTTTTTAGGTGGTTTTTTGATATTTTAAATTTTTCGATCCACAATGTTTTCACATCATTTTTTTAAATACTTATTTTTCATCTATTTTCAATTTTTTTTATTCAACGATGTTTTTAGTCATTTTTTCATGCTTCTTTCAATCTTAATTTTTTTTTACCATTTACTTTTTTGAAGCTACGATTTTTCATATAATTTTGTTCTCTTAATTAATTTTAATTGTTCCATACTTTTTAAATATAGTGAAAAACATCATTTTTAACATATTGTTTACCTTTACTTCAATACATCGAAAAAATTGTAGTTAAATAACATTATTTTTTAATATTTAGCAAAACAATACACATTTTATAGCCATATATAATAAAAAACCTATACATTTCAGTACATATTCCTTAAAATAACATGTCAAATAAAACATTTGTATGGACATAATTGAACCAAAAAAGTCAAAATTTTATAAAACATTATTATTTTCTTTTATATTTTTATACATTTGAAGTAAAAAATGACAACATTTAATAAAATTTTCCAATGTATAGTGATTCACACACAAATAAACAAAAAAAAAACAATAAAAAGATTCATCACAAAACAACAATAGATACATCTTTATTCTTATTTTAAAATCTGAAAGTCAAAACATTACAGTTATAGCTCATAAAAATTTGCAAAATTGAGTAGCGTATTCAAAGACATCTTTAAACTAATCAACAATATTATATATCCCAAATTCACTATTCTCAGCAAACACATTATCATCTTCTTCGATGTCATTTTGTGCTTCCATTGTGTCATTTTGTTCTTCCATTGGTTCTTTGATATCCACAAGTTCTCCAAAGTGATCCTTTCCAATCATTCCTCCTAATGGTACTTGAGGTTCCTTTGACAATTTTTCCACCTTTGATTCACTAAAATCTCTTTTCCTCAAGCCAACTTCTTGCATTTCATCTAGAAGGGCTGGAATAACATCAATTCTTTGTTGAATAAAACTGCACTGCATTGGGTCACTTTCAATGGCTATGCAATTCCTTCCTTTCTGTAGGAAACACGCTAATGTTGTACCTAGTCACCAAATACAAAATAAATAATGAAGTTAGATACTGTAAAGACATAAATTAAAAATAATATAAGATTGAAGTATGATTTCATAAATATTAGATCATAATTATTACCTGAACCTGAGAACAAATCCAAAAACCAATCTCCTTCATTTGAAAATGTATCTATAAGATAATTAATTAATGCTTGTGGTTTTTGATAAATTTTAACCATCTCTCCTTTCAAATATTTTTCCTCATATGTTAGCTTTCTAACCACAACATTGTATACCAATATACTACTATGAGTCTCTCCATCCTTTGCATTGACAAGAATAGAATTATAAGAGTCATCTTTTGTCCAGGTTGCAAGATGTATACTCTCAAAATCACGTTTAAATGATTCTCTATTGGAGCTCTGAATATTAGGCTCGTGATTGTAACATAAATAAGCGCAAATTCAATTAACTTGTGAATTAATAAAATTGTTTTCTAATCTTAATTGCTAAACATACACTTTCAATATCTTACCAAATAAACTGCATCCTTGTCTTTTCTTTCCTCTTGAAACTTGATTGTACTAATCCTTGTTGTGTTTCTGAATGAAATACTAGAAATCTACAAAATGTTGATGTTGTAACTTCTGTAAATCCCATAACCACTTTATTGAAATCTTGGTAAGTATAAGGCCCAGTATCATATCCAATGTTTTAAATATTATAACCATGAGGGATATCCACAATAACCAGGGAGTATTCTTTTTAAGGAAAAAATATTTGCAAGTTGTTCACGATCACCTAATATCACTTTATATTGAAGAGTGTTGAGCCCATTCCAAATGTAGTGATCAAGGGTGTCATCAAGTTGAACATTTTGAACACGTCTCCTTCTTTGTCTTCCAAACTTGGATTTTTAAATAAAAGTTTTGAAAGTTTCAGGTACTCCATCTGCATTCTACTTTGGCATATTTAATGAAACAAACAAACATATAGTTATATATCTATAACTATTAAAATATAAATAAATTAACTTACAAACGAATAATATGAATGTAATCAATCAACATACATTTTTGAATGCAACTAAAAATTGTTTCAATACTGCTGAAGAGCTTGAATCTGGATAAATGAGTTTAACATCATCCCAACTTTCTTCATTCAACATCTTGACCATTTCCTCTTGTATTTTCATATACACCTTGTGACTAAATAAAACAAAAATAATGTTAAACTGAAAAAATTAATTTTCTTGTCCTAACATAAATAAAAATAACTCAACAAACTTACTTTTAAAATTCATCACACATTTCTACCATTGACAATTATCCCGACCTAACACATGATAATATAGTTATGATAAGTTTATCATCCTTCACTCCATGTATTGATCTCCAAGGTGTTATAGTCATATCATCTGGAAGATTTTTTATGTCAGGACCTATCTTACTTGTGCCACATATCAATGGTTTAGCCTTCTTAACTCTCTAGTTTTTTATACTAATATTTTCCCATAGGGTGAAGATCTCATCTATCAAATTCCATACCTATCCAGTTCTAAATCCCAATTGAAAATATATATCCACAACTCTAAATATCTCACTTCCTTTGCGATTTTTTTATTTTTTATTTTCACCATTAAGTGGGAATCCTATTTCCATACAACATTGCTTCCAAAACTTAACATCAACATTTGATCTCTCCCCACGACATATTTCAGAAAATTCATTATGGATAAATCTCACCCTTTGAATGAAATTCATAGACATTTTGTACTCATTGTCTGTGTTATGATCCCATGCCAGTAACTTTGCTTCTGAATCTATTAAACTGACATAAATTATGCATTTGACTATCTCAAAAAGAGGATTACTGGGATATTCTTGCATCAATTCTCTTCTAGCCTCTGCAAAATGATTTCCTCCAATCACATAATATTTGTAGTCAAAATATTTTGATCTATCAAATTCTTCCCTCT
The DNA here is from genome assembly GCA_010110895.2 of Picea sitchensis. Classification (NCBI taxonomy): domain Eukaryota; kingdom Viridiplantae; phylum Streptophyta; class Pinopsida; order Pinales; family Pinaceae; genus Picea; species Picea sitchensis. Next base: position 121,262 of record SNQJ01S0029146.1, read on the forward strand.
TAGGAACTTCCATTGGGTCAACAAGAACTAGGTAGTCAACCACATATACATATGGATTGTACCTAATCAATGCTTTCAAATTGTGAATATGCAAGTGATGCGGTTTTCTAATTTGATATTTTTCTTTCCCTTCTGTGGGTTTATAAAGTTGTTTCACATTCAATTGAAATGTGTGGCCATCATCAACTAATTTTTCCATCCTCATTCTATTTCGAATGACATTTTGTGTTGTTTTCATAATACCATCCTCTAGATCAACACCCGGTGTTATTATTTCTCTGCTACCTTTAGGACTTTCACTATAACAATCTGAGCTAACGATGGCTTCTTGAACATTATCAAAATTTGTTTTTTCTTCCTCTTATGATTTAAATGTGTTTTATCTAAATCAATGATTTCTTCATAATCAATAGGAATAAAATCATCATCAACCATCTCCCTTTTGCATTTATCGTGTTTATTCTTTGTGTGAGAAGGAGTGATAACCTCATTGGGACCAATATCAACAAAATCTTCATTTGGAGTTTCCTCATTTTCAAATGTAACCCTTTTAGGATTTCTAGAATGAGGATTTTTCTTTCTTCTTTCATGTTCTTCTCTGTCTACTCTTGCAGGTTCAACCTCCATTACTTTCTATTTCTTTTTCCTTCCTTCTTGTGTATTTTCAATATGAAAAGCGTTGATGACATCCATGATATTATTCTCTGTAGAGTAAATCCCCACAAACATATGTGAAAGTTGTTCAACAAAATCCTATAAAAATAAAATATAACATCTTCATGTTAAATAAAATTAAAACATTACCATGATACTAAAAATAATAAACGACACAAAAATAGAAATAAAAAAATTACATTTCCTTTCTCAATGTCATCAACGATGGATGCACATAATTCTGGAAAAAACATTCATTCTTGTTATAATTGCTCAATTTGAAACAATATCTAAACTTGATATAAGTTCTGCCTTGTTTGACAAGTGCATAAACAATATTTGTGGTTGGCACCAAACATATATCTTGTAACAAGCCAAGTGCTTGATAATTTCCTTGCACATGTTCTAATTCGACACAATACAAATATATATGATCTCCATTGTTGCCTTGCTTGTCTTTAACAAACCAAGAATATTCCAGTTTGTTTTCACCTTCCACAGATTTCCACTCTCTAACATTCTTCATTTCCCTTGATAACTTAGGTGTTATGCTATTATTTTGTTGCCTAACATTCATGGAGGTTCCAATTGCATTTTTGGATGCCATTATTGCAGGTCGTGATCCAGATATATTCATAGGTAATCTCTTTCCTACCCTTTTCCTATATTAAGACAAAAAAATAAAATTAGGTCTTTTACATTATAATAAACTAAAAAAAAAATATTGAATATAAGAACTAATTTAAAAAAAAAAAAAAAAAATTTGACCCATATTTAATTTTTTTTGAACCATGGAGTTATTAAGATTATGCCAGGACTCTGCCTTAGTTGTGGGGGGCTGGGGCGATGCCGAGCATCACGCCATCCCCCCCCCCGCAGCTAAGACACGGTTTGGCCACGGTGCTGACCGGGCTAGGGCGATGTCGGGCATCGCCCCAACCCCCACGACCAAGACCCATACATTGCCCAGTAACCACCATGGGCCAAAATTAAAAAAAAATAAGTAAAAAACAATAAAAAAGCTATTTGTTTTACAAAACTATACCTAAATTTGACTTTTTTTTTTCAAAAAATCTTAAGGATTTTGTTAAATGTTTTTGAAAAAAGTCTCAATTTTTAAAAAAAGTTGGGTATTTTTTAGAAAAAAATTAGAAAACATCTAAACAAATTTTAGGTTTTTTAATTTTCACATGAAAAATTATTATGTGATTCAAAGATAATCTTATAATTGTTGTTTTGGTAAATGGTAAGAATTTAAAAAATAACTAACCTCTGAAATGCTAGATTCTCCTCAGATGTCTTCTCAATGTTTATCCCTTGTAGCTTGCTCCAAATCCTTTAACAAATATTGCCCAAGATATCACACAACGTAAAAAGATAAAACAAGACTGTGTATATATAACACAGATGATATAAATTATTGTTAGTATAACGAATGTGGGATAAATAAAAATTAGGTATATTGTCTACATATATACCTAAAATTATATGGATCATCAATATGTTTAATAAATGTGGGATAAATAAATAAACATGATAAATATTGTAATTAATATGTAAATAACAAAATAAAAGAGAAAAAGTTGTTTTAAATTTTTAAGGGAAAATAAACGAAAAAATTGGGGGAAAATTTTGGAAGGAAAAATTTGAGGGGGAAATTTTGGAGGGAATATTTTGGGGTGAAATTTTGGGGGGGAAATTTTAGAGGGATTTTTTTTTTGGGCGGGGGATTTAGAGAGAAAAGATCATTATGCATGTTACAATAATGTCATAGGGAGGATGAACATTTATATCATTCTATGTTCTACAAGAGAAGGGACAACTTTGTCAGATAAATAAGATTTTATTTCTGATACATCAACAAATTGTTCGAATACCTCTTCTGTTGGGACTAGGAAATGTGATAGGATTGTTTGTAATGAAAATGAGGCGTCGTATTTTTCAAGTAGTCAGAATTTTGATCATAGTGCAAGCAATTTTATTCAACATGTTCCTCAGGAAAGTCCTAAATCAGAGGACTTTGAAGGCACCGATGATGAAGAGGAGGAATATGATGGTGATAAATCTATTCAACAGTTTAATAGTAATGAAAATAATCAAAATGTAGGTCAACGTGGAGACTATGATCAACGTTTAAATGACTGGGATGAAAATTTTCCTCCAAGTGAGGAGTTTCAAGGTACCGATGAAGATTTCCAAGGCACCAATGAATATGATGGAAATTTTCCCTCAAGTGGAAATTTTAAAAGCAATGAAGATGATTGTGACAATGGTGGACACTTTTTCCCGAGCGGGTAATTTAAAGACAACAATGTTGGTGATGATGAATTTCCTCCTAGTGAGGATTTTGAAGGTACCGGTGAAGATTTTCCTCCAAGTGAGGATTTCTAAGGCACGAATGAGGATGATGAAGAATTCCCCCCAAGTGGGGATTTTAAAAGTAATGATGACGATTATGGCAATGCTGGACAATATTTCTCGAATGAGGAATTTAAAAGAAGC
>SNQJ01S0029146.1:130099-154118 GCA_010110895.2 Picea sitchensis
ATTTTATTTAAAGCCCGATAATCGACACACATTCGCCATGTGCCATCTTTCTTTGACACCATCACGATCAGATAACCACAAGGATATGAACTGGGCCTGATGACCCCTTGATCCAATAATCCCTGTACCTGCTTCTGGATCTTTGTCATCTCCACAACTGACATCCTGTACATGCCCACATTAGGAAGAGGAGAATCCGGCTGAAGATGTATCTCATGTTGGATTTCCCTCTTAGGAGTTAATCCATCTAGTTCCTGAAAAATATCATCATACTTAGAAAAAATATCAATTAATTCCTTTTTATGAGATGGATCACACCCTTGGAAAGCATCAGATGTCTCGACATATTTCTTTTTGAAGACCATGAGTACATATCTCCTATTAGTGTTTATGAGTCTTTTAGTTTGACCTACACTAACAAGTGTTGTATTTACCCTCATGCTATGAGCCCTATCAATATATTCCACTCCCCCTTTAGTAAGGTAGTATTTGTTCTCATGATGAAAGAAAACATATTTTCTATCATAAAGATAAGGACTTCCCAACAGTATGCCACATATATCAAGTGGTACAACATCCAAATCCACTTCATCTATCAATTTTGAAGCAATAGAAAATCTGATCCTACATTGTTTGGTGACATTAAATTTTGCTTTGTCACGTACCCAACCAAGAGGATAAAGCTTCGGATGTGGTTTCGTTTCAAGACCCATTTTCTTGACAAGTGCTTCAGATATTAAGTTTACTTGGGAACCTGGATCGAATAATGTATCTATCTTAGTATGTTTAGATATAACTCTTATATGAAATAACTCATTACTCTTTCGTTCATGAACATGAGATTCATCATTGGAACTAGAACTAGCATGAAGATAATCTTTACCTTGTACTCCAACCGCTGTGATATTTCCTTCATCTCCTGAATCATAACCAATATCTTGTTTTACCATAGCAACGGTCTTTGTCTTCCCCTTTCCACCGAACTGTTTCAATTTCTTTTCTGGATGCAGTTTCCAACAATGTTCTTCATCGTGACCACTCTTCTTGCAATGAGTGAAAGATGGTTTTCCTCCTTCTCTAGTCACTGTAGCGGTCTTCTTGTCCTTCCTCTTAAACTTCTTAAAAGTCTTTTGTGGAAAATTGGAAGGTTTCTTTGTGGGATCGTCTTGAACATGTTTCCCCCTGTTCTCAAGGTGAGTGGATTGCACACAAACTTCATCAAGACTAGTGGGGTTAAACAAGAGCAAAGTATGCCTAATATAACTGTGAAGTGCACCAATATACTTCATTAAAGTTTCATAAGAATCCAAAGGAATGTTTAATGCAAGAGATTTATTCCTGAATTCTTCTGTGAAACTTGGTACAGTTTGTCCTTTACTTTTCCTTAAAGTTTTCCATTCCATCGTTGCTTTATGTAAATAACCTAATGGATAAAATTGCTTCCTTATCGTTGATTTAAATTCCGAAACATGAGGAAAGAAGCTTACCACACTTACTTCTATCATAAATCTTACTCTCCCATCATATGAGAGTGGTGCCTTCCAACCGAAGAGAACCCAGTTGCACTTTAACTTCCTCTTCATCAATATGTTGGAGACGACAATACACTTCAACCTGTTGAATCTAATTATCTAGCTTTTCAGGATTAACATCTCCATTAAACATAGGTAAAGAAAATTTTACATCAAGCTTTAATAATGGTTTCTTAAAAGAGGCTTTATGGCTAGAATAATGAGAATGATGAGAATGCTTAGAGGGAGAAGAACTAGAACTCGAAGGTGAAGATGGAGGCTTGATGCAGGAGCATCACCTTCAAGGTCAACAATGCACACATGGAGGCAAACAGAGGACATCTCAGTAATGACAGAGTTTCAAATCAAGCATTTAACTCAAAATTTAATTGGTTGTTCAGATATTTTGTAAACAACAATTTTAAAAATGTAACTTGTTTGTAAAGACTTGAAGGACTGTAAGAAATTGCAGATATGGAGTGTTGACTCTATCTGGCAATAACTAGCAGTTATTGTAAAAGGACATAGTAGGTAATAGCTTTGAATTTGAAATGATAGATTTCATAACAGGATGAGAGAGATTGTGGAGCCATTCCTTAGATAGTTTTTCTTTCATTGTTGTATGGGAACAAAAAAAGGAAAAAAAAAACAAAAGAGAATGTAAGAGACAAAATAGAGAGATGAGTAGAGTAGAGTAGAATAACAGAAACACTATGTATTTTGTTTTTCATGGATGAATAAAGAAGACATAAATTGTCCCAAATCCTTGGACTGAATTCATTTCATGTATGATTGAATGAATGTTATTCTGTGTGTATGATTTGTTACAGTTCTTTTCATGTATGAGTGGTTGAGAAATTAACTGTATGAGTTTGTGACGAAACTGGTTGAGTTTCAATTGTTTCTCCTCTGATACTTGTATGCAAGGTGTGCATCTTGAACGCAAGGAGTGCATCGACTGAGTCTAGGATTGATTCAGAGAGAAGTTCAGAGAAACTCACACCAGGTGCGAGGTGTGCACAACGTTAAGAACCAACATAGGATAACACTAGGTGGGCGAGAAGCATTTTCTTTCCAAGAAAATCCTTCGAACTAAGTTATTCGAAATTCAGAGAATGCAAGGTGTGTGTGGGAGGTTGAAATCCTGTTAAGGATAGAAGCTAAGAAGAGATAACACTTTCCACGAGTGTTGACGAGATCTCAGAGATGGATTCATCAAGAGAACAAAGGGTTGAAACCTTTGAAAGAGGATAAAACTTCCAAGTCTGGAAGAAAGGTGCAAAAGCTCAGGAAGAGGAGCACAGTTGCCGTTAGATTGAGCAAAGGGAAATATGGACCGTTGAACCTTACATCCAGACAGTGAAGAACACACAAGGGAAGAGATTAGATCCGAGCCTTCAGATTTGAGCGTGGAGGACGAATTGCGTTGGATCCAGAGGAAACTGCATGAGGTTTAATCCTTGTGTATGCAGGAGAGTGGACTCGTCAAAGACCCAAAGTTTCGAAACAATCGAAATCGTCCATCATCAGAGGACAAGTGGCAACAGATCTAGGGTGTTCATGGAATCGGATACCGGGAGATCAGAAGAGAGCAGAGGAACAAACTCGCAAAAGGAGAGTTCAGGAAATCATCTGGACCGTCCATCGGAAAGGACGCGTGGCGAGCAGGAAGAATTTTGCTGACTCACTATGGGAGGAAGTCAAAGAGCAGAGTTTGTAAAACTCACGAAACACAAAGTCATGAAAATATTATGAGCCACTGGATCGAGTCAGGCTGTGGGTCATCGATTCGAAGCACCAACATTTCGGCATTTCGGGAGTCAGAGGTTCTAAGGAGAGAACCATCCCAAAGCCACGAGTCATGAATTCCCGACTACGCGAAGGAGGAATGTGGATCGTTGGATCGTGGGACAACGAGGGCCATTGATCTAACACGGGACAATTTCGGGAATCGAGAGTGTGAAAGAAATAACTATTTGGAAGTCGCGATACGTGAAATCCCGATACAATCAGGACCGTTGATCGAGGAAGGATCTGAGCCGTCAGATCTGAAGCATCGACATTTCAGAAGTTGGGAGGATAGAGGTGATTCACTTAGGAAATTCCTGATATGCGAAATCCTGACGCACTCGGAAGAGTTGACCCCAGGTCATAGCGAAGGATCATATGGTTAGGGAATAAGGGAGGAGATAGCATGCGCTAGAACCTTGTTGAGATTTTGGGACCCGGGATTTCGATGGAAGAGAGTCGGGTGACTCAAAGCCCTGACACGCGAAATCAGGACATGCCTTTGTGTAGACGTGCGGTCACAGTCCGTGGTCGCATTGAGGAGAGGCTCGCGCTTGGTGCTTAGACATACAGGCAAAGTTTTATAAAGGACCTGTGGATTTGATTGATTGAAGGTTCCAATTGGGAACTAAAGAGCCAATTCGGCTTGAGAATTGAGAAGATCCAGTGACCGAGAGGTTGACAGACCTTGCTAAGGTAGGGGGGGCTGCATCAGGTGGTATTAGAGAGAGATTAAGTTTGTTTGTAGACAAAAAAGAAAAATAAAGGAGGAAAGTTGGTATATTATTTGTGGTATGAAAGAAATTTCATTTATGTTTGTAGGTGACACAGTGAAAATCATGCCACCTAGAAGGCGCAGAGCAAATGCAGAGATGGAAGAAGAAAGGAGGCAACTTCAAATGAGGTTGGACGCCATGGAGACAACACAGAGAAGAGCACCAAAAGATGGTGTTGTCAGTGAGGCTGAGAACGAAGAAGAAGTAGATGCCGAAGCAAATGATGCAGAGGATGCTGCACAAAGTCGCTTGATAAAATTTGTTTCTATAATAGGAGCCAGAGCAAGAATAGAGGTACCAATGTATGAAGGCAATTTGGAAGTTGAAGAATTGTTAGATTGGGTACGTTCTATGGACAAATACTTCGGTTACGAAGATATCGAGGAAGACAAGATGGTGAAGTCTGTAGTGAAAATACTAAAAGGTCATGCAATGTTATGGTGGGATGAACTGCAAGCCGAACACAGAAGTAACGATAAGTAGAAAATTAAAAGCTGGGATAGGATGGTAGCTAAGTTGAAATCCAAATTTATCCCGAAGGATTACCAGATCAATCTTTATAGAAGATTGCAGAACCTGAAACAAAGGTGTTTATTAGTGAGGGAGTACACTGAAGAATTCTACCGATTGAACATTAGGGCTGGATAGAAGGAGAATGAAGATGAAAAGACTGCCAGATACATCAATGGGCTGAGATACAAAATCCAAGAGGAGATCAGCATGATGTCTGTGACTACAGTCAAGGATGCCTATCAAGAAGCCTTGAAAGATGAAGAAAAATTGTCCAGGAGGCAAAGCAAATGAAGCAGAGGAGGAAATTCAAGCAGAGGCAAGGGAACCAGTAGAGAGAAGTTCCGGAAGTCGAAGCCTGAAGCTGACAAACAACATAGTTACCATGAGAAAGGTGGAAGTTCTAAGGAAGGACAATATGGAGGAAGAAGTTATTTTTCCAGAGGTAGAGGAAGAGGAAAAGCCATAGGAGGTGTAGTTAAATGCTATACCTGTGGAAAAGAAGGACACAAATCTTGGGAATGCCCCGACAGAAAGAGAGAAGAAGGAGGATAAGCACACATTGCTGAAGCATAGAATCATGTGGAAGCAGAAGCAACAGAAGGAGGAAGAAACCTCATGATGAGAAACATTCTTCTTAAACCAGAAAAGGAACCAGAGGAACTAGTTCAACAAACAAGCCTGTTCATAACTACTTGCAATTCGAAAGACAGAGTTTGCAAAGTAATCATAGACAGTGGGAGCACTGGAAATCTAGTATCCACAGAGATGGTGGAAAAGATGGAGTTGAAGAAAACTACACATCCAAATCCATACAAGGTATCATGGTTGCAGAAAGGACATTAAGTCATGGTAAGTCAATAATGCCAAGTTGAATTTAAAATAGGAGGTTACAAAGATGAAATATTGTGTGATGTAATTCCTATGGATGTCTGTCATATTTTATTGGGGAGGCCGTGGCAATATGACTGAAAGGTTATTCACGATGGAAGAAAGAATACCTATACCCTAGAAAAGAATGGTAGAACACATATGTTTTTACCCATAGAAGACAAAGAGAAAAAGAGAGAAGATAGTTCAATCATACTTCTCATGAGTGGGAAGGAGCTCTTAAAAGAAGTCAAGAAGGAGAAAAAAATGCATTTTGTTGTAGTGAGGAAGCCTAGATTTATCCTTACAAATACTTCTGTAGAATATTTGCCTATAGAAATCCATGAACTGTTAGAAAACTTTGCTGATATAGTCGTGGATGAGCTACCACACTCATTTCCACCTATTAGGATCATAAGCCATCATATTGACCTTATTCCAGGAGCTAGTTTACCAAACAAGGTAGCTTATAGGTTGACACCTAGAGAGAATGAAGAAGTCAAGAATCAAGTCCAGGAATTGTTGGATAAAGGGTTAGTCAGAGAAAGCCTAAGCCTATGTATAGTACCGACTATGTTAAGTCCAAAGAAAGATGGAGGATGGAGGATGTGTATAGATTCCAGAGCCATCAACAAGATAACCATTAGATACAGGTTTCCTTTATCGAGGATGGATGATTTGACGGATTGTCTGAGTGGCGCAAGATATTTTTCCAAGATAGACTTGAAGAGTGGATATCATCAAATAAGAATAAGAAAGGGAGATGAATGGAAAAAACATTCAATACAAATGAAGGATTATTTGAATGGTTGGTCATGCTGTTTGGGTTGACAAATGCACCAAGCACATTTATGAGGTTAATGAATGAAGTGTTGAAAGACTTCATAGGCGGATTTGTCATAGTATATCTGGATGACATACTAATCTTCAAAAAGACAAAGGAAGAACACTTAGGGCATTTGACATCAGTGATGGAAAGGTTGCAGCAAGAGAAATTGCTGATAAATCTGAAGAAGAGTTCTTTTATGAAGAAGGAGCTCATATATTTGGGTTTCATAATCTCTTCGAATGAATTGAAGATGGACCCAAAAAAAGTAAGAGCAATCAAAGAATGGCCATTGCCGAGCAACATATTTGAGTTAAGAAGTTTTCATGGATTAGCGAGTTTTTATAGAAAATTCATCGAAAATTTCAGTGGCATATGTGCACCCATGTTGGACACTGTGAAGAAAAAGCACAAGTCCTTCAATTGGACAGAGAAATTTGAAAAAAAAAGTTTCAAATTGTTGAAGGAGAAGATCACAGAGCAGCCAATTCTGGTGTTACCAGATTTTGGAAAAACATTTCAGGTGAGATGTGATGCAAGTGGATTAGCTATTTGAGCAGTCTTGAGTCAGGACAATAAACTAGTTGCTTATTTCAGTGAGAAACCGAAGGCTGGGAAAAAGTATTCCACGTATGACAAGGAATTTTATGCAGTGATTCAAGCTTTGAAAAAATGGAGTCATTATCTAATTCCTAAGGAATTTGTCTTGTACAGTGATAATCATGCTTTTCAATTTATTACTAGGCAAGAAAAGTTGAATCAAAAACATGCAAAATGGGTAGAATTTATGTAGAATTTTACTTTTTTTAGTAAGCACATTGTTGGAACTACTAAGAAAGCCACAAATGCTTTGAGCTGGAGGAATTTGATTGTACAAGAATTATGAGTGGAGACTTTGGGGTTCGAACACCTCAAGGAGATGTATAAAGAAGATGCAGATTTCAAAGAAGCTTATGAGGCATGCAAAAATCCTTTATTGGGAGATAGAAGCCCATGAACTGAATATTTGATTTGGGATGGATTATTGTTCAAGGGGAGCCAATTATGCATTCCGAAGTGCTCAATGAGAGATAACCTACTGAAAGAGAAACACAGTGGAGATTTAGCTGGACACTTTGGTCATGATAAGACATTTGCACAGTTGAATAATTTGTATTATTGGCCGAGCATGCGAGAAGAAGTGAACAATTTCATGAACAAATGAAGAATTTGTCAGTATGCAAAAGGAAGACAAAAAAACACTGGTTTGTATCAGCCATTACCAATTCCAGAGAGGTCGTGGGACGTAATCAATATGGATTTTGTTTTGGGATTGCCTAGAACTCAAAAAGGGAGCGATTCCATATTTGTCATGGTAGACATATTCTAAAAAATGGCACATTTCATACCATGCCAGAAGACGGACGATGCCACACACATCGCCAATTTGTTTTTCAGAGAAGTAGTAAGACTACATGGATTGCCGAGGAGCATAGTTTCAGACAGAGACACCAAATTTGTAGGACACTTTTGGAGGACTCTATGGAAGAGGTTGGGGATGAACTTGTCCTTTAGTTCAACATATCACCCTCAGACAGATGGAAAGACTGAAGTAGTAAACAAGAGTCTTGGAAACTTGTTGAGAAGTTTAGTCACTGAGCAAGGTCGACAATGGGATCAGAATCTGGCACAAGTAGAATTTGCATTCAACAATTCAATGAATAGGAGCATAGGAAAAAGTCCATTTGAAATTGTGTATGGTATACAACCAAGAGGGATTACAGAGTTGAGAGATTTAAATCAAGATGAGTTCAGAAGTGTTGTAACAGAGAATTTTGCAACAAATATGCAAAAACTCCATGACAGAGTCAGAGAGCAGCTATAGGAGAACAGTCGGAAATACAAGAGCATAATTGATCAAAGGAGAAGAGAAGTTCAATTTGAAGTTGGAGATGAAGTTTTAGCTCATTTGAGAAAAGAGAGGTTTCCAAGGGGAACATATAACAAATTAAAGATGAAAAAGATAGGACCATGCAGGATTCTCAGAAAATTCGCAGCCAATGCTTATGAGATTGAGTTTCCAGACAATGTTGGGATATCGCCGATATTCAATGTTTCATACTTGTATCCTTACAAGAGAAATGAAGCAGGAGAATCAGATGATCAGAAAGAAATTTAGTGGGAAGAGAAATTGCCCACAGCAGAAAAACCTCAGATGGAGCAAATCATTGAACAGAGAGATGGAAAGAAAACCGGAAGAAATACATATCTAGAATACTTAGTGAAGTGGAAAGATCATCCGTAGGAAGATGCAAGTTGGGTTACAAAACCTGATATTTTGAAGCATGGAAATATAGTGCAGGAGCTCATGGATATGAGTCCATGATTTTTTTTGAACCAGAGGAGTATGATGCAGGAGCATCGCCTTCAAGGTCAACAATGTACATGTGGAGGAAAATAGAGGACATCTCAACAATGACAGAGTTTCAATCAAGCATTTAACTCAAAATTTAATTGGTTGTTGAGATATTTTGTAAAAAACAATTTTAAAAATGCAACTTGTTTGTAAAGTCTTGAAGGACTGTAAGAAATTGCAGATATGGAGTGTTGACTCTATCTAGCAATAACTAGTAGTTATTGTAACAGGACAGAGTAGGTAATAGCTTTGAATTTGAAATGATAGATTTCAGAACATGACGAGAGAGCTCGTTGAGCTAGTCTTTAGATAGTTTTTCTTTCATTGTTGTATGGGAACAAAAAAAGGAAAAAAAACACAGAAGATAATGTAGGAGACTGAATAGAGAGATGAGTAGAGCAGAGTAGAATAAAAAAAACACTATGCATTTTGTTTTTCATGGATGAATAGAGCAGACAAAAATTGTCCCAAATCCTTGGACTGAATTCATTTCATGTATGATTGAATGAATGTTATTATGTGTGTATGATTTGTTACATTTATTTTCATTTATGAGTGGTTGAGAAATTAACTGTATGAGTTCGTGACGAAACTGGTTGAGTTTCAATTGTTTCTCCTATGATACTTGTATGCAAGGTGTGCATATCGAATGCAAGGAGTGAGTCGACTGAGTCTAGGATTGATTCAGAGAGAAGTTTAAAGAGAGATTTAGAGAAACTCAAACCAGGTGCAAGGTGTGCATAGCGTTAAGAAGCTAGCAAACTTTGAAGAACCAATACAGGATAATGCCAGATGGGCGAGAAACATTTTCTTTCCAATAAAATCCTTCGAACTGATTTATTCGAAATCCCAAGAATGCAAGGTGTGCGTGGGAGCTCGAAATCCTGTTAAGGATAGAAGATCAGAAGAGATAACACTTTCCACGAGTGTTGACAAGATCTCAGAGACAGATTCGTCAGGAGAACAAAGGGTTGAAACCTTTGAAAGCGGATAAAACTTCCAAGTCTGGAAGAAAGGTGCAAAAGCTCAGGAAGAGAAGAAAAGTTGTCGTTAGATCGAGCAGAGGGAAATTTGGACCATTGAACCTTACGTCCAAATAGTGAAGAACGTGCAAGGGAAGAGATTAGATCTGAGCCATCAGATTTGAGCTTGGAGGACCAACTGGGTTGGATCTGGAGGAAACCACACGAGGTTTAATCCTTGTGTATGTAGGAGAGTGGAATTTTCAAAGTCCCAAAGTTTTGAAACAATCGGAACCGTCCATCATCAAAGGACAAGTGGCAGCAGATCCAGGGTGTTCATGGAATCAGATACTGGGAGATCAGAAGGGAGCAGAGGAACAGACTCATGAAAGGAGAGTTCGCGAAATCATCTGGACCATCCATCGGAAAGGACACATGGAGAGCAGGCAACATTTCACTAACTCACTGTGGAAGGAAGTCAAAGGGTGGAGTTTGTGAAACTCACGAAACACGAAGTCACGAAAATATTATGAGCCGCTCGATTGAGTCAGGTTGTGGGCCGTCGATCTGAAGCACCAACTTTTCGGCATTTCAGGATTCAGAGGTTTGAAGGAGAGAACCATCCCAAATCCCTGAGTCGCGAAGTCCCAACTACACGAAGGAGGAACGTGGAACATTGGATCGCGGGACAACGAGGGCTGTTGATATAACACATGACAATTTTAGGAATCGGGAGTGTGAAATAAATAACTATTCGAAAGTTGTGATACGTGAAATCCTGATACAATTAGGACCGTTGATCGAGGAAGGATCTGATTCGTCAGATCTGAAGAATCGAAATTTCAGAAGTTGGGAGGACAAAGTTGATTCGCATCGAAAATTCCCGATATGTGAAATCCTGACGTGCTCAGAAGAGTTGACCCCAGGTCATAGAGAAGGATCATATGGTTAGGGAATAATGGAAGAGCTAGCATGTGCTAGACCCTTGTCGGGATTTTGGGACTCGGGATTTCGATGGAAGAGAGTCGGGTGATGCAAAGCCCCGACACATGAAATCACAATGCGCCTTTGTGTAGGTGTGCGGTCACAGTCCGTGGTCGCGTGGAGGAGAGGCTCATGCTTGGTGCTTAGACACATAGGCAGAGTTTTATAAAAGAACTGTGGATTTGATTGATTGAAGGTTCCAGTTGGGAACTAAAGAGCCAATTCGGCTTGAGAACTGAGACGATCCAGTGACCGGGAGGTCGACAGACCCTACCGAGGTAGGGGGGGCTGCATCAAGGCTTAGGAGGATCTCCTCCATCCCCTTATTTTACCAAAGCATCATCATCTACATGTCCTTCATTTTTCTTCCTTGAATTGTTCATCCTCTTCTCATAATATCCATACATTCGTTCGACCATTTTTGACATGTAATAAAAGACCATGTGAAAGTTCTTCTCCTGTTCATCACGCTTGTCCTCTTCTTCCATTTTCATCCTTCTGGATACACAAACAACTTTAGGATTGAACGTCTTTAGAGTTCCTTCACCCTACTTATTCTTGGCCCTAGTAAGCATTCACACTCAACAATTCAAGTCAAAGATGACTACCCTCATACCAACATGATCCAAGATCTTTTCATCGTGACTTATAAAGAATTGTATTAAATGAGCATAAATTGAAGTGCACCATTAAAGAAGGGAAAATTTAAAAATGAAGAGACATAAGCATCATATCTGAACAAAAAAATTGATAATGGAGTTCGTTCCTGGTGGACTACATCTCTGGGTCCTGCTCTCAATTGGGTAGGCTCTATCATTAACTCAACAAAAGAATTTGGCAAATACATAAATATACCTATTCTGAAATCAAGCTGCAGAAATAATGCTTAGATCATAAAATAGACAACACCACTAAATTCATGGCGTTGAATTACCCAAAAATGACTGTCTCCACGCTCCGATCTGACTTTGACACTCTGAGGCCCAAGAAGAATTCCATCTTGGTTTTCGTGCCCTCTGCAACCTGCAATGATGACTGTACCACCTAGAAATTTGTGCCCGCAGGTCGTATGGTCCACGCCTCTCCTCCCAGATCTAGGAATATTGCACCTTTTAAGTAATAACCATGGGCAGATGTACCAAGCGGTACCTATGGCGCATTGGTTATGGGCAAATTTGTTAAGGCTTGGGCATCGAAGGAGGTTTTGGGGTCGAATCCCACCAGATTCTATTTTGGTATGTTGGTTGTATATATATATTTACAATATATTTGACCCCCGCTAAATTTATCATACTCACTATAATTCCTTCCAACTTGCTGCAAAAGTTGGCGTGGTCCACCAGATTTGGCGGACCTGCCAATTTTTTTTATTTAAAAAATTCGTTCATGGGTTGTTATTGGACGTTTGAAGGATGCCATGTGTCATCTGTTGATTGTGCCACATGGAACCTACTGACTAGTACACCCATTCATTGACGTCACTATCCCTTCAATCCATACCTGACACACGGTACTTCTTGGGTGGTGCCACATGGCGTCGCCTGGGGGTGCCACATGGCATTTTCCTACCGATCCACATGGACCCCTGAAAATCCCATTGGCGGGTGAGACGTGGTAACCTCTGGTGCTTCCACATGGCATGCTGACGTTAATATCCATCATGCTAATGTTATCCTACCATGTCAGCTGCTGACATCAACAGTACAGATGATGATGTGGCCCCATGTTGACTTGCACTATTTGACCACAACTTTGACCGCAAATATCTTTCAAACCGTAACTCCATTTGACGAGCCGTTTGCACCGTTAGAAATATCTTGATGTGATAGTCACGGTCACACCATTTTCAATGAGTTTTGGGAACTTTGATTTTTTTCCCCTTTCTCTGTCTACTAGAGCCATTCGTAGTGTTCTGAGTTGCCTCTGTGAGTTCTGAGTTATTCTTAGCCTTCTCTAGATCCTTTTTGGATCAGTAGTATATGTGATACTCTTAAATCAAGAAGAGATAAATCTGAAGGGGCTGGAAGAGGTATGTATTTACTATTTTGTTTTTTTTAAATCGAGTAGTTATCAACTATGAAAACATATGATCAATATTTTCATTTTGTCATGTTCAGATTCCATAGTCAAAGCACTTCAAGAACATAGGAATCAACAATCAAGTGAAATAAAAAAGTTGTACAAACATTGGAAGAAGTGTTATGATGCTCCAAACAAATATTTAGGTATGATAATTGATGGCATGGACCAGAGGAAAAAACTTCTACCACATTTTGTCCATACACCCAAAAATTTACAGGAAGACGATTTCATTTAGTTTCACTTGGTTGGTTGTATGGTTTTCAATGGAAAAATGTGTCCAAGGGTTTACTTCACAAATCCAAATATTCATAATGATGCAAATATGACCATCACCATAATTCATCATGTTCTAACTCACTGGTATGGAAATCTTCCTCAAGTTCTCTATCTACAGTTGGACAACACTAGTTGTGAAAATAAAAATAAAATTGTGTTTGGATATCTAAGCATGCTTGTTGAAATGGGAATATTTCAAAAGGTGAAAGTTGGTTTCCTTCTTGTTGGACACACTCATGATCATATTGATCAAATGTTTAGTTGTTTTTCAGTAACATTGCAGAGAAAAAATGTTGGAAGTCTACCATTATTTATTGAATGTATTAAGAAAGCATACATTCCAGAACTTGTTTTTCATATATTAGAAGAAAATGTTGAGATGCAAAGATTTATTTATGGATCGCATCGTGAAGAAAAATGTATTGAGAAACTTAATGCCATTAGCTTCCAACATCAATTTTGTTTCAAAACAATTGATGGGAAAACACTTATACGGGGAAAGCAGTATTCAACTACTACAAAATGGGGGCCTTCATCAGGTTTATCATTTTTGAAGTTCATTCCAGATCGTCCAATATTTGCATCAAAGTTATTATTTTTACAATCAGTTGCTGAAATCCATAATGCACAGAGGTGTAATAGAGATGTATATTATTCTGAATGCCTGAAATAAATAAAAAATTCCATTAAGGATACATATGAGTAATTTAATGTTAGTGATTATGTTTGGTGGGGGTATTTTTTCAATATTCAAAGTGACATAATTTCAAGCTCAACAAATGAAGATACAATGTTTAAGACTCCATTTCATTGGCCACAAAATATGCTAGATGAATATGAAGATACAAACATTGTTGAAGTTCAACAATAATCTCAAGGTGCTATTGCGTTTACACAATAAGAGGAAAGAGAAATGTATATTGATTTGCGAAGGTCACGTGCACAACGTGAAGCCATGGAATACATTTACAGGGGTTCAATACAATATATTAAGGAGGGTAGCATGATTGCAGTTTTAGCGACTGAAGATCCACATGGTTATCCATTTGGATTGGAAAGGTTATAAATATTGAGAAATAAAATGATGATGTTATTGCAAGTGAAGTGCATTGGTATGCAAAGAGTAAACATCCATTCAATAGTGTGTACAAGACAGAGATGGTGGGTTGAGAAACATGTCAATAGAAAGAGAAAAAGAAAGGGTCAAAATACAACTCATCGTTGCACTGACCTCTTAAAATTAGATGATGTTGACATACTTGTTTATGACTTCAATTTGACAAAGAGATGAACTCTTCACTCCAAGACAACACAGATTATCAAGAGGTTGTTTCCATAAGAAATAAATGCAAGATGGGAGTCTGTTGAACCTAGTTGTAGATCTAAATGGCATTTGACATCTGAAATGTTGGGCATGCATGTGGACTCAGATAGTGCATTCATCGACAATAAAGAAGAGTATGTATCATCTACATCTTCATCCAATCATTCATCTGAAGACAATGTAGAATCTGATGGTATTTCATAAACCATGAGTCAATCTGAATAAGTGTATGAAACATTTTATGCATTTTTTTATCCATATGATGTTTGTAGGGTAACTGGAAATGAACATTGAACTTACATATGATCTTACATGAAGTTATAAATCTTTTTTTTTATGTTTTCTGAATGATATGTTTTTTATTATGGATAATATAATAAAATTTCTTAGCTCATATGTTTTGAATATGGCCAATATAACAATACTTTTAAGAAATAATTTATGTTTCATTCAATGTAACTTGTATTTACTTTTTTTTATTATAAGTAAATTTTTTTATTAAAAAGTGATGTTGAATTTTTAAAGTATATTGTGATATTTTCATGGCATTATGTATTACCTTGTGCTTTGAGTGATAATAATATTTAAAAAGTAAACATTTAAGAGTTGATTTTATGATTTTGTTTACAATAATGATGAGTTCTTTTACCACTTTATAAAAATGTGTCATTTTCATACCCCAATTTTAGAATGGGTGCTACTGGTAGCAATACTTTTAAATTTGATGGTTGATTTTGAGGTTTTGGTTTTAATGGTACCAAGTGCTAAAAATATAGTTTCAAATTATTCAAAATTTTAACCTTTTGAAAAGAAAAAAAAAATTCAAAAACATCTTTTTTTTAGGTTCTAATTTTAAGGTTTTTTTGAGCTACTCTCTGAGTTTTGAAGGCCATGTTTGAAAAATGTTGTAATTTTGACCCCGTTTAAAAAAATGGTGCTATCGGTAGCACCACTTTTTGATTTGGGGGTTGATTTTGATGTTTTTAATGCAAAAATATGGGTTTTTTGGGACATAGTTCTCGTTTTGAGGTCATAGTTCTCATTAAGTCGGTAACTTTGTTGGTACATTAAGAGTCATAAGTAATAAATTGTGTAAAATATCGTGGTAAAGAATGGCGAGCAGTTCCAGAATAGAGATAGAAAAATTCAATGGCTAGAATTTTGAGCTTTGGGAGCTTAAAATGGAAGATCTTCTTGTAGATCGAGAACAATGGACACCGATCTTTCCAGGTACCCAACCAACATGCATGTCGATGGAAGAATGGGAGGAACTCAAAATAAGAGCAAGAAGTACAATTCAACTTTGTCTTGCAGATTTGATGTTGCTGGATGTATCAGGTGAAGATTTGGACAAGAAACCATGGGACAAGCTGGGAAGCTTATACCAATCGAAATCTCTGGTAAATAAGTTGTTTCTCATAAATAAATTGTATCTTCTAAGGATGAGTGATGGAAGTTTGGTGACTGAGAATTTAAATGTGTTTAATATCGTGTTAAGCTAGTTATCTTCTATGGATATTGAGATCACTGATGAGGAGAGGTGTATCTGCATGTTATGTTTTTTGCTAAATTCCTGGGATAGCTTAGTCATGGATATTGTGAGTAATACAACCATAATAGCGCTAGAGGACTTGCTTTCTTCTCTGCTGTTGGAAGAAATGAGAAGTGTTATCGTACAAATTGTACTTTGATCAAAGGAAAGGTTAAAAAAGAGAAAATTGGTGTAACTAGAGACTAATCCTATCACTGTCACCTCAATAGGATGTCTCTTTCTATTTAGGGTGGTAGGCCCAGGGGAGATGTCCCCAATGACCTGGGGTTTTGAGAAGGCAAGGTCAAAATGGATAATAAAAAGATCCCCTCTCATAAGTCACCACCGATCAGAAAGTCCTGGTTTTATAACCAATGAAATGATAATATATCTAAGTGTACCTTCCTGGAACAAAGAAACAATAAACTACATATATTTGCAAGTACACTTGCTGGCTAGCAATTCATAAAACCATAGAATTTATCAGAGAAAGCAATTGATTGATAATGATGCAGTAAACATAAAATTATAACAACAATATTAATGAGGCAATACTTCACATTAAATGACTTGAAATAGCTTCAAAATGACAAGAATCATCAACCATTGAAATCATAATACTAGCATTTATTAGAAGCAAACAAGACAATGTATAAATCAACCTTTTCAATTGCTTTTATGAGCTTTTAATGCTGCAATTAATGGTTGTAGCTTACTTTAGTAACAAAAACAATAGTTTTAGTAGGTTAGGCTATTCTGGTGTTAGAAATGGTTAGTAGGAAGCTTAAAGTATAATTTTTGTTGGTTGTTTTGATCAATTACTCAAAAGGGGACTTAGACTAGTTCTTTAGGGAAAATGGTTTCAATGATGTGGCAAAAAATGTTGAAGAGAAATAATGATAATAGGGAGTCAAATACAAGAGAGAGTGATATATTGGAGTGTTGGTAACTCAAGGCTCCAATTATCAAAACCTAGGGGAAACTAACTACTAAGTTGTGGGTAACCCTTGGCCTTAGTAGGTTTCCTCCCTCTTTAACTCAATGATGAAGCAAAATAGGCTAAGATGAAGCAAGTGATACTAGGGTTTTGCAATGGAAAGGCCCTACCAAATGCTTCAATAAAAATGGCCTTTTGACAAGATCTAGTAGGTGAAGGCTTTTAAAGCTAGGACAATAACATGTGCTAGTCTTCCTACAGTTTAATCATGCAATTTCATAATATTGAATGTAAATGCAAGATAAATAAGACTATAACCATTCAATTAAGAAGAATTGAAGAAATATCATTTACATACATCAAGAATCATCAAGAAAATCCCTAGTTGAACACATCAACCAAGAAACTTGCCAAAATAATCAAAATTTAGCCTTCCTCAACAAGTGCGCCAAAAATTTCAACCAAGAAAGCTCATAAAAGCAATTGAAAAGGCTGATTTATACATTGTCTTGTTTGCTTCTAATAAATTCTAGTATTATGATTTCAATGGTTGATGATTCTTAGTCATTTTGAAGCTATTTCAAGGCATTTAATGTGAAGTATTGCCTCATTAATATTGTTGTTATAATTTTCTGCTTACTTCATCATTATCAGTCAATTGCTTTATCTGATAAAGTCTATGGTTTTATGAATTTCTAACCAACAAGTGTACTTGCAAATATATGTAGTTTCTTGTTTCTTTGTTCCAGGAAGGTACACTTTGATATATTATCATTTCATTGGTTATAAAACCAAGACTTTCTGATCGATGGTGACTTGTGAGAGGGGATATTTTTATTAGCCATTTTGACCTTTCCTTCTCAAACCCCCAGGTCACCGGGGACGTCTCCCTTGGGCCTACCACCCTAAATAGAAAGAGACATCCTATTGAGGTGACAGTGATAGGATTAGTCTCTAGTTACGCCAATTATCTCTCCTTTAACCTTTTCTTTGATCAAAGTACAAATTGTGTGATAACATTTTGGCACCATTGTTGGGGATAAAATCTGGCTCCAACTCGGGGACATGTGCTCACCGTAGAGCGCATGAGAACCTCAAAATCTTTGGCATAACCTGTGACCTTCTTGATCTCAACATAAGACTATTAGTAATCATTTGGGGTGGTGATATCACCCCGGAATACATAAAATGAAAGCAAGCATATGTACATATGGAAATACAAACTACTCTAGCATGAAATGCAAATGGTATATACAATGAATGCAAATTCCTACCTACTTACCTATTGGATGAAAGCTAGGTGTAATCAAATAACCAGTGAAACCACCCCAACAATGTCTCACAATACCTTCCTATGTGCTTCATCATAAACCAAAACAATGATAAGTTAAGCACACAAATAACATGATTTAGAGAATTTACTATATCATCCGAAATCATAAATTCTAGCTCATAGAGGCGGGAGGGAGGGAAAAAATCATGCCAAGTTGCACTCTCAGGGGAGTGCTCAATCCATCTCAAAAAGGGATCATGAAAATTAAGAGGTTCAATACACTGACTCAAAGAGTCTAAAGGTTGGCTACCTTGGAATTCTTCACAATCTAAGGTCTGGGAAGGAAATAGAAAAAACATAGAGGGTGATTGAGAAGTTCTTAAGGGAAGGTTGAAAGACCAAGATGACATACTTCTTATTGAGGTATTCAATCTGAACTTGGATTTGAGGGTTTGAATTAGAGGAAACTTAACACAAAATACATACTTCCCAACTACACCTTTATTGACACAACAAGGTAATGTGATCGAAGGTGGCTGGAGAAAGTTATCACACAGATCCTTCTTCGGGAAAACAATTTCCTTACTCCTATAAATATATGAGCAGAGCGATGGTTGATAATATTCTTCATGGAATAAATCCAAGTGCTTAGAGGAATAATCATCAAAATACTCAAGGTATGATCGAAAGTCATTAGCAGGATATAGCACCAGGTCATCCTTGGGTGTCTGAAATAGGTTTGTAACCATATCATGTCCTTGTTTCCAAATGTCAAGTTTATTAGTAGCTTCATGTGATAAAGGTATGAATTCAAAATGACCCTCAATGTCGTAAATGGTATCTCCATCGTGTCCAATCACATCCCATTTACGCTTCCAAAAATGTATGAATTCATCAATATTATCAACAAATTCATCATCTTCATCATGACCTAAAGGGGTTAAAAAGTCCAAGGGCTCTTCTAGCACCTCCTTTCTTTCCAAATAAAAAAGTAAAGAATCACGAAATTTTTGGAAAGGAAGGTAACTTATCGTGTTTATCTCTTATTGTGCAAGATCTTCGAGGACTTGGGTGTCTTCATCGAATGAAATGACATGCATCATATTCTCATCCTCATGACTTTCCCCTACATATTCAATTGTACAACAAGGAGGATCTACCTTTCCCGAGGATTCCACTTCTCCTTCACTCTCTAAATCATAGAACAAGGTATTATCAAAATCCTGAAAATGAAAGTAACTAACCTCATTCTCATCTTCTTGTGCAGGGGAAATAGGCTCTTGAATGGATTCATCCTCATCTTTTGTTTACTTCATTATTATCATTCAATTGCTTTATCTGAGAAATTCTATGGTTTTATGAAGTGCTAACCAACAAGTGTACTTGAAAATATATGTAGTTTCTTGTTGCTTTTTTCCGGGAAGGTACACTTTGATATATTATCATTTCATTGGTTATAAAACCAAGACTTTCTGATCGGTGGTGACTTTTGAGAGGGGATATTTTTATTATCCATTTTGACCTTGCCTTCTCAAACCCCCAGGTCCCTGGGGACCCCTGGGCCTACCACCCTAAATAGAAAAAGACATCCCATTGAGGTGATAGTGATAGGATTAGTCTCCAGTTACGCCAATTTTCCCCCTTTAACCTTTCCTTTGATCAAAGTACAAATTGTGCGATAACATTTTGGTGTCGTTGCCGGGGATAACAAGAAGGAATAACATGGAAGGATAGACCAAATATGTTCTGGTAGTGAGAGGTCAACCGATAGACATAGATAAAGCCATATTCTCCAGTAGAAAGTTCAAGTTGAAGGGTATATCTAAATCCCTATTTTAGTCGATACGAAGATGTTGGAAATGTAGTAAATATGGGCATCATAAAAAGGAATGTAAGTCGAAGGAAACAAAATTCAGTGTTGTATATGACGAGAAGCAGTTGACTGAGAGAAAGATGACCTTAGATAACAAAGGTGATGTGTACTTGACATCAACCAGTACAAAGTCAGATCAAGATGTTTGGTTGATTGACTCAGGAGCATCCTATCGCATGGCACCAAATAAAGAATGGTTCTCTGAATATGAACGATATGATGGCGGTGCTTTGTTATTGGGGGACGAATCGAAAACCAAAATTTTCGAATGAGGAAGAGTTCGACTGACACTGTAGGATGGGAGGAAAAGAACCTTTCTAGGTGTCCTACCTGATATCTGTCAACAATATGAGTGATGCAGGTGTGAATACTCTAATTTAGAAGGATTCGTGTAAGATGGTTAGATGTGAGATAATATTAATGAAGGGAGTTCGGATTGGTACCCTGTACAAGCTATTAGGGAATGTCGACTTGACTGGATGCAACAACATTGTTTCCCCTGGAGTCAACTCGATTGCGAATTGATGTTGACACAACTCAACTCGACTCGAGCTAAGTTGGTTCAAATCGACTCGACAAGACATGAAGAAATCGACTTGACCAGGTTATGGCATGAGAGGATGGGACACATTGGGGAAAAAGGACTTCTAGCTACGCAAAGAAAATGTATGGTCGAAGGTTTTCCTGAATGTGATTCAGAAGTTGAATTTTGTGAACATTGCATATATGGAAAACAAAGTCGAGTGTGGTTCCCATCTGGAGCGACAAGGGAAAATGGGATTCTAGAACTAGTGCATAGTGATGTGTTTGTTCCAGTTACAGTGCCTTCACTTGGTGGATCCTTATATTATATATCCTTCATAGATTATTTTTCCAGGAAGACATGGATATATTTCATGAGGAAGAAATCAATGGTTTTCGAGAGATTTAAGGATTTTAAAGCTCTTGTGGAAAACTAGATAGAGAAGAGGATTAAAGTGTTGAGGACTAACAATGGTGGTGAATTCTATGGAAAGGAATTTGATTAGTTCTGTAAGTAGTGTGGAATAGCATGCAAAAATAACACACCATCTACCCAAAAAAAAAAATGGAGTTGCCGAGAGAATGAAAAAAATGTTGATGGATAAGGAAAGGAGCATGCTCAATGGTGTTGGTCTCGCACACGAATTATAGGTGGAGGTAGTTGATACTGCAAGATATCTGGTGAATATGTCTCCTTCTTCGGTGCTAGTCAACACGACTCCAAATGAGGTATGGTATGGTAAGAATCCTTTGGTGTCACATCTCAAAGTATTTGGATGTGATTCATTTTTTCATGTTCCAAAGGAAAAGAGGAGCAAGATGGACAAGAAGGAAGTCAAATGTATTTTCATTGGATATAAAGAAAGAATGAAAGGATATAAGATATGGGATCCTACATCAAGGAGAATAGTCTACAATAGAGATGTTTTCTTCAGAGAAGTTGGAGGTAAGTCTGAGCCAAAGGAAGTTGTTCAGACCAAGAATAATACTGATATGGTGTGGTTTGAACTGAGGAAGAGGTGGAACAAGTGACTCTGTTGGTAAGGAGGTTAGAAAGAGTAAGGAAACCAATTGAGAGGTATAGTCCGCCTAACTTCCATTCCACATTCGTGCTAACTTCCATCGACGATGAGCCCAAGTTGGTTGGTGAGGCAGTCGACTCGGCTGGGGGTAAATGTTATAACCCTAATTTGCACCATACATGCTTACCTGGCATCAGGCCATCTCAGATCCCTTCTTTGTCAAAGCACTGCTGAAAAATTCTTTAAAAAACCTCTTTTATAAGGGTCCACATGCCCTAATCCATTATTGAATGCATGTACACGCTAGCTGACCTAAAACATCTTGCGTGGACCGACAAAAGCACGAAAAAAGGAAAGTTACCGACAAAACACACAGCTTTGGGTGAGTTAACTGAAACTCCTGGCCATGCATGGCCGAGGGTTCGTCCAAATACCTATCTTCTTCTAGCCTATAAAAGAAGGGTTAGGGGTCCCATTTGGAAGAGGAGAATAAGAGTAAAGAAGCTCTACCCAATTGCACATTCCCATTGTCCCAACCCTTTATCCACCCTTGTGCAAAGAAGAGATACAAAGCAAAGAAGTTGGAGGACATTTGAAGAGGAGCCCGGGATCAAGTTCACGGAGCAGTGTCCAGTCTCGACATTGTAAGTTGATTCATTAAAGTTAATAATAAAGAAATGCTTTTCCCATCCCACTATATGAGTTCTTCATAGTTTAGAGAATATATGTTTGAATCTCTAACCCATTAGTCTGTAGGTAAAATGCATGTGTAGTTTGTTGCTTGTTTTGTATGCAGGTCAAACTTGGGAGGAGAGCTGATAACAAGCGATCAAGCGTGAAGAAGGATCGACATCGAACGTCCAGAACAAGGTATGTTGGTCTAACCATGTATTTGCTGAAAAGAAATGGGGATTAGGTCCGGGGACGAAGGTAGAAAGTAGGTTTCTTTTGGTCATATATGCATGCATAATATAACCCTATTTTCTAGTCCGTAGGGGGATTTCCCACCACAACAAAATTGGCGACCGTACTAGGGAAGTCTCTAGGGTTCCTGGGAATATTTTTGGGTAGTTTTAAAAGACTAGTTTTCTTTCCTGTGTTTTGAAGTTTCTGCAAAGTCTGAGCTGACAGAGAGTCTGGTCTTCCATACCAGCTATCTCTGATTTTTGCTTGACTGTGTTTTTTCGAGACCCACAGAGGTACACGCGGCCTGCATAAGGTTTGCACGTGTGTACCCGTTCCCTACTTTCTTATAGCCCACGTGTAAATGCTAGCTGAAGAAGTAACAGTAGCGTGTAGATTCCAAAAATTTTTGGAGGAAGTCATCCTCTTCTATGTTAGAATCAGTCATTCTCAGGGGTTTTCTGTAACTCTTTCTAGTCTTGGTTGTTTGCATTCTCATCTCAGATTGGTTTGTTTTACGAATTTTTTCCTTACATTGTTTTCCTTTTTTCTGTTAAAGAGAGTGTCTAAGCCTTTATGAGATCCTGGTTCTCAATATCAGTGGTCTCTTCCTGGTTTGGATTGTCTATTTTTATTTTGTTTCAGATTTTTAGAGATACATGCAGCCTGTATAAGGCCAACATGCATGTACACACCCTCTGTCTCTACACAGCTCGCGTGCACACACTTGCTGTTGAATTGTCAGTAGTGTGCTTGTGCAGAATAGTTTTTGTTGAGGGTAAGGAAGTCATCATTTCCCTTGAAAAGAGTCATACCTCTCAAGTTTTTGAATCTCTGTCCTAGCAGTCAGTAGCTTAGGGTTGATCTTAGCCATAGCTTTCTTTTTCATTTAAAAGTTGTCATAAAAAAATAAAATAAATAAAAATTCATTACGGTTTTTAGACAAGTGTGAGAGTCATTTTTTAAGTTGCTAGTGTGTGATTTTTTGAAGTGATTCTTTGCGATCTGTGATTGGGCCAAAACAATTTCTTGGTTTTTTGACTTGTTGATATTTTTCCTTTTTGCTTTGTGAGCATTCAAATAAAAAAAAAAAAAAAAATCTTTCATTTTTCTTGTTTGGTTGAAAAGTGTTGTTTTGCATTAGTAACCAGGGAAAAGTCTTTTCTTTCATATGTTCTTTGCAGTTTACTTAGATCATAAGTAGCTTGTAGTCGAGTGAAACTCTGTTTTGAGTCTGCTGTTCAAAAATCTTATAAAAAAATTTTTTTGAAAAGTTGTTGAAATTTTGCATTAAGTAAAAGTTTTTGTTTCCAGCTTTCTGTTCATTTTTTACTTTCGTCTTTCAAACATCATTAGTTTCAATTTCATACACATTGACATAAGACAAGCCATAAAATTAATGCTAAATCTAAAATTTATTAGAATTTTATGTTTGTAGGGTTAACCAACTAGTTCAGGATTAGGGCCTTAGATTAGGTTGGAGAGGAAACTCTTCAAGGCCATTAAAATCAAACATTGGAGTCTGAGTTAGGGAGTTTCCAAGTCCAGTATCATGAAATTTATTCGAGACCCCCCTCTAACATAGGGGATAAACACAAGTTCGCATGCGGAAAGGTAGCAGAGATAACCCCTCCAAAGCTGGACCAATCGTAGT
>SNQJ01S0029146.1:157747-173028 GCA_010110895.2 Picea sitchensis
TTGGTTTTCATGGTTAAGGGTCTCCAGGTTAAAATCTTGATGTATTGTGTGTTTTCTTGTGTCATTTGATTTCCTGATTGAATTATTCTTCTCTTCTACTAGGATTAGTGTGGAAGTGTCTTTCATTTCCCGACACATTTTATGGTTCATCCTTCTTAGTCTCAAGTAGTAGATGAACCACTAACTTATTCACATTCTCTTATGGATGCACCATTGTGGAAGAATACTTAACTTCTCTAAAAATAACATTTTTTCTATACAAAAATTTTCCAGCCACAGGATCCCAAAGTTTATACCCTTTCACACCAATGCCATAACTGATGAATATACATTTCATAGACTTGTTATCCAACTTTGACTACTTCTCCTTAGGCACATGAGAATATGCCTCACAACCAAAAACACGAAGATGTTGAAGTGAGGACTTATTTCCCATCTAGACCTCCATAGCGGTCTTATCCACATTAGCTGATGTGGGAGACCTAAATCAAGGAACATGCAGTAGAAACCATTTCTTCCTAGAAATTATTCTCTAAGCTAGATCCACTAGGCATACTCCTATCTCTCTCCATCAATTTTATATTCATCCATTATGTAACTCCATTCTGTTGAAGGGTATATGGAGTTGTCTTATGTCTTTAAATTCAATTTTGCTTAAAAAACTTATCAAACTCTACAAAATAAAAATCACTTCCATTATCATTCCTCAACACCTTAATCTTCCTACTAGTCCAATTTTCCAAGATATCTTTAAGCTCCTTAAACCGACTAAAACCTCAGATTTAGTTCTAAGAAAATATACCCATGTCCTTTGATAACATCAATTAATGAATGAAACATAATACAAAGCCTTAGAAATTGAAGGAACTTTAATAGGACCAAATACATCATAATTAATTAATTCCAACAACCTAGAAGATTTGTGATAACTAGAATAAATTTGAACATGGTTCTATTTTCCATATATGCAATGCTCACAAAAATAAAACTCAAGAGCACGATCATTCAATCCATCAACAAGATTTTTTTTTCTAAGCACATAGGCCCTTCTCACTTATATGGCCCAATATTTGGTGCGATAGCATTGTCTTCTCTATAGGTAACTTGCTTTCAAAAGCAAGAGCTTGTTTAGGAGGCCCTAATTGTGAAGGTGTAGATCCTATAGATCTCTCCACTATAGAAATCAACTAATTATGACACTCAACAATGCACACATTGAGATAGAAAAAATTCACGCACAAACACTCTTTGCGAATACTATAATTTGTCGGACTATGTTACACCCTTTGTCAGATAAAAAAACCAGCAAACCCACATCATTAAGTGTGTTTGTTGATATTAGGTTTCATGCCATACCCAAAATGTGTAAAACTTCACTGCTCTCCTTTACTCTTCCTTCAAGGAATATAATCAAGACTCAACCACAAATAAATATACTAAGAGGAGAGTCATCACCAAGGTACACCATCCCACCATCATATTTCCCATACACTAAAAACTAGTGTATATGGGAATTCATATGGAAGGAATCTCCAGAGTCTATCATCCATGCACTCTAGCCTGCACATGGTGCCAAAGCTACAACAAATGCATCTCCACCATCATCTTGAGAATATTTTTCATACTCATCATTAGAATCATTCTTTTCCTTCTTATTCTTCTTTTTCTCTTCCTTGTAGTCCCTTCTAAAATGCTCAACCTTGCCGCAATTCCAATATTTTCCCTCTTTCTATAAGATTTATGCCTCCCATGGGATTTGGATCTACCATTTTCGCTCTTATTTCCTTTCTCGTTCAATATTTCATGAATATCCAAGTCCTCATTAATGTATTTAGAAGTTTTATGCCTCACCTTATTTGAGAGTAAAGTAGCGATGACCTTATCAAGCACCAATTCCCGTACAATGCTTCCAATGGCCATTACTAGATTGTACCTTGAATCTAGAAAAGAACACAAAAGGGTCATACATCGATCCTCTTCATCCATATTCATTCCAATTGAGATTAACTGTGGCACGATATTATTAAATGCATTCATGTGCTCAACTATAGAATCACCATCACCCTTTCTCAAGGAAAACAATTTTTTTTGCAGTAAAAGTTTACTAACCAAGGATTTAGCCTGATACAAATCCCCTATATTCTTATAGAGAGTTTTTATATTTTTTTCTTTAGAAATGTTCAATAATACTGAATCATCCAAACATAGTATGATAAGGCTTTTTTCCTTTCTCTCCAACACCACCCACTCTTCATCATTCATACCAGTGGGTTTGGTTCCAGATACTACAACCCATATCTCAATCTACAAGATCCTCCATCTTGAGCTTCCACTGCTCAAAGTTAGTGCCATTAAAATTTTCCATTTCTAATTTAGATGTGCTCATCATTTCCCTGCAAAAATATTTTCTTATGTGCATGCTCCCACCCAAACAAAAGTGAGATTAAAAAACATTGTCCCTAACACCCTGGATCTGAGGTGATCAAGGTCTGATACCAAATGGAAGGAAAAATAGGTGCATAATACACTTTGAACACTAATCCATGATAGAATAACATTTTCAAATGAATAAAATTAACAACACGATATCCTAGGGAAAACCCTTCAAAAATAAAACTCCCACACTCTAACCACACTCAATGTATTATTTAGTAACTAAAAGGTTAAAATATAGAGTCTATGTACTCTCAACAAGAGTGTTCAATAATAACATAATTTTGGAGAAATTTCGATAACACAACAGTAAGATAAAACTTACCCATGTTTTCCTCTAGCCGTAGCACTGAATAAATAGGCATAATTAAACCATAAACCATTTATGGTTTTCAATTTCTACTCACTAGAAACCACCAATAGGTTATTCACTGTCACTGTCACTTCTCTACATTTATTCCTTGCCACTAAACAATTATTCCCTTACACTGCTCTACATTTTTTCTCCATCATTACTCTGCATTTATTCCCGACTATAGTTCTTCATTTATTCTCTACTCCATTACATCACTACTTTTAATATCTGCTCCACTATAGCATTGCAATTGTTATCTGCTCCACTATAACACTGCAATTGTTATATGCTCCACTATAACACTGCAAGGTTTATAACACACTTGTCCCAACAAATTTGGTGTACAAAGATGGTTGAGTATTTTACAATATGCATAGAAAAATTAATCACCATCACACTTACTCGCCTCCATTACACTTACTTGCCTTTGTTGGTGGTTAATTGTAGCAACCATAGCTTATTATACTTAACTTGTTTTAGACAACTTTTCTCAATTATTTCAACAATAACATAATTGTGATTAGCCCTAAGGTCAAAAAAAGTAGAAATATACTAATTCTCAATATTACATGTAACCTTTACCATTGCAAATTTATGATCTTGTTATTGGTTCTCAAGGTTTCATAAATCATGGGCACACAAGCCACATTTCCTCTTACGGTTGCTTCCTACACATTGTTTCTACCTTCCATTATTCATCATTATTGTAGGAAACATATTTTAGAATATCAATGAACTTATCTTCATACTCTCTCATCGACATTGTTCCTTTCTTAATGTCATGAAATTCGTTGATATTCTTCTCATAATGAAAAGAAATGTGCTTCTGCTTGAAATAAATTTATTTTAGGTGTCTCGTTTCATGGATTTTCTTCACTTGTCAATGGTGTTGTTTCCATAAGGAATTTCCCCATCATATTATAAATGGTCAATTTTGTCATTTGGTTGCTTAAGTATACTTGAGCTTATCTTGGTTGCATATTTAGACATCCAAAAGTTAATTGTTCACTTTGCTCCATTCTCGTTGGATACCCCAAATCTACAATCAAGATAAGAATGCTTTCATATAATAGCTTAGCTTGTAGTACTTCTTCATTCATGATATCCCAACCTCTACTTCTTTTCCAATCCTCACTTCTCCATCAAAACTAGACAACTTTATCTTCTTAATCTCTTTGTAAACTCCATCTTGTTGTTATGTCTTCCTCTTGGCCTCAGTCATGAAAAACCTTTAACATTTTTTATGACGAATAATAGAGGATGATTTCCTCAATACTCAAGATCTTAAACTACAATGTCTACTTTGATATTTGTTACCTTTGTTTTTCTGCCACATCTGCTTCTAAATTTTCATCAAAATATGCAACCATTGGTTATTGGCATGGCTTTACTCTAATTAAGATTTCAATATTCTCTTGGTGAAAATTCTTATGTTTTTAGCTAGAACTACAAGCATTTGATGATTTTAGTGTCCATTGAATTGCAACTTAGCATCCTCTCTGTTTTGTTCATGTACATTATGCCATTGTGCATTCAAGGAATTATCCATGATGATAAATTTTGGAGCTCTGAAAAAATCCATATTGTCGAACCATTCATAGGTTCAGTGAACCCTCCTCCTTGAGAGCTTTCCAAATAATATAGACTCACCCCTGTGTACACATTTCTACACGTTGTTGTGCATCCTAGGGTTCTCTTTGCAAATCGAGTACTGAATAATATTCTCTCTTATTTTTACCTCATGATTTGACTATTCACCATTCCCCTCCTATATTTACAAACTCAACACCATTTTCCAACTCAACAAATCTTCTTATATCCTTGATGAAGGGTGGAGTGGAGTGTCAAAATGAAATGTTGGACTTTTCAAAACTTCACACACTGTGTACACATTTCTACACGTTGTTGTGCATCCTAGGGTTCTCTTTGCAAATCGAGTACTGAATAATATTCTCTCTTATTTTTACCTCATGATTTGACTATTCACCATTCCCCTCCTATATTTACAAACTCAACACCATTTTCCAACTCAACAAATCTTCTTATATCCTTGATGAAGGGTGGAGTGGAGTGTCCACTTGAAATGTTGGATGTTTCAAAACTTCACACACAATTTGCATCCATAAAATTCCTAAGCATAACTAAAACTTCTTTTAATGTGATGGATATTTTTCTAATTAAGTATAATGACAAGTTTTTGTTTAGATAAAATGAATATTTAATTTATTAGAAAAAATGCCAATATATGTTTTAGATGGGAATAATGACAATTTTTTAAAAAGATATAAGATGTTTTCATTAGGTGCAACAACTTTAAATGGAATGAAAAATCATTAGATAGAATGATAACTAGTTTAGGTGGAATTATAACTTCTTTAGATGCAAGAATATATTATTTATTGTCCATAATGACAACTTCTTTAGATGCAATGGAAATTTCTTCCGTAGATGAAAGAGAGATTATAAAAACATTATTTTTTCAATCTTTTTATAAGGATTTTGATTGTTTTATTTGCTTCATAAACCATGGCACTCAATCATTTCATGGATTTTTTTCATTTTTTCTCTTTGGATCCTCAATCATTTCTTTTTATTCTAAATTCTCACTTAATAATGGAAAAACACTAGAAACGTTTCTAAAAACATTTCTACTTCTCTAGATTTTCATCACTACTATTTTATCAAGGTCGATGCCCCATTCTCTAAGGAACTAGCTCCATTTCCCAATGAATGGCTCTAAATAGTGGTCATAGATTCTCTCTAAGGGATTTATTTCAAAAAAATAGCTAGAAATTATAAAAATTTCTCTAAAAAAATCCTTAATAATCACAAAGACAATTACAATCAAAGATTCTAAAAAAAAATCCCTAAAAACCCCTGATAATCACAATGAAAATTGTAATCAAAGATAATATAATATAAAGGTTGCAACACTACACTTGCTACACTTATGCTTTGATACCACATTTTTCTGTCCTTAACTACCTCCCAAAGACACCAAGGCACAAGGACTTCATGCATCCACACAATCCACCGACTTGATAGCTTTTAATATTTATTCCTCAAACTTTTGGGAGCCACACACAACAATGTCTCCACAACATTTTTTGTTTCACCACAAGGCTATGAAAAATGCACACCTATCCCATTATGTGGCCAACCTTCTCACGAGACGACAAGACAATAATTAAAAAATAATTTTCATCATGCGATCATATCAAATAAACAAGAGATGCATTCCCACAAGTTAAGTGCATCTCTTTCTTTATGTAAAAGAAATTATTCTGAAATGACACTAAAAACATGAATACTTATGACAAACTTTTCAATTACTTTCAACTTAGTTTAGCAGGCAAATGAAGAAATGATCATTTAATTATAAATCCAATGTTCATATAGAACTTGTGAACTATCATGCACAATCTATGCAAGAAGAGTGTTGTTGGACTATGTCATTGTAGCCCTTTTAATTGTCACAATTTTAAGATACAAAATACTTTAATTGAATCATCAAGATATGGTCTTAACTATAGGAAATTAAGCACACTTGCGTGAAACTGAAATCACACTTGCAGGAATAGAAATCCCTCTTTTCAGAATTTAAATCACATTTGCAGAAATAAAATCACACTTGCGGAAATTGGAAACACTCTTGCAGAACAAAAATCACACTTGTGGAAATTGAAAGCACTCTTGTAGAAGTAAAATCACACTTGCATAAATTGAAAGCATTATTGCAGAAATGAAAATTATGATAGGATCTATCGGTGACTTTCTCAAGTATGATGAAAATATTGTATAGTTGCAACAATGAAGTGTTCATTATATTCGATGCCAATTTCAAATCTATTGAAGATCATAATCCTTGGAAAATAAATGAAAGGAAGTGTAGTTGCAACAACGTGAGTTGCATCAATGAAGTTGTAGCACTAAGAGAATCTAGACTGTCAAAATCGCAGCAATGGATGTGGTTGTGACATAACACACCTTAGTCGCAACAACGTAAAATCCTTTATGACAGAAGCTAAAAATATATGAGTTGAAGCAATCAAACCAGAGAGTTGTCTCCTTTCGAAAGAACTAAATCGACAATCAGATTACAACTTCAAACCATAAAACTGAATCACATGGAAACTGTAACACTATCTTGCGAATCTAATACCAATAGAAAACCAAAAGATAGAATAATTGTTGAAGTGATTAATTTATGCTATGAATGGAAATGACAGGGGATTAAAATAAACATCTACTGCATATCAATGATTCTACGAGTATGAGGTTACAACAAATGAAAAGAAAATGGAAATCAAACTGAACAATATAAATATGCTAACCTCTACTTCCACTGTACAGTCAATACCTAGCTATGGAGGGATCCCTACCACCTTAGACAAGGTACTAGTTGATAAAACCAAAATCACACGACCATCAAGACATAAACACATACGTGAAAGAAAGAACAAGAACTTATATTGCTGAATTGAAAAGATACAATATCATAATGTATATGTTTGAATAATCTCCTCCTTCAGCTCTGAATAGCCAAGGTTTTTATACACTAGTACTATTGTTCTAAAATTATACAATGATCGGATGGACAGCCGTGAGGATCTGACTGTTCATCCAGTTAAAACATTATTGTTCAATTTAGGTCATGTGCGGACGATGGACTAATTCCTCTTTTAACTACCTATTGTCTCTTCTTATTGACTGTCACACTAAAAAATCCTATTTGGAGTCATAGGCACGAGAATCATGCTCTCCATTGTAATTGTTTTCCCATAGTTGGAGCAACCACAAATTCATACTGAGTTGTAGCCGCAGGGTTTTCACCTAGAGTTGCAACAACCACAAATTTGTCCTGAGTTGTAGTTGGATGTTTTTCACCTAGAGTTGGAAAAACTCACTTTGAGCCTGAAATTGTGTCATCTTGGAATTGTAGTAGAGAAGTGTTGCAACTGTTAGATTTCTTGTGCAACAATATTAGTGACTTGAAAATGATGATTTCTTTATAAGAATAATGCAAAAGTAACATAATAATGACATATAGGAAGATCATTTGTACCTTAGTGATAAGTGTGTTGAATTGGATAAAGGAGTTGTCAAAAAAGGAATGATAGATGGAAAATGATAAATAAAAAGATATGGTCGGGTGCTGGAGATATGCCATTTTAGGTACCCGTCATCTCCCCCAACCAAAAAATGTTGCATGTCCCCATGCAACAAATGATCACTCAACGTTGGAGAGGTTAGGTTGACCTAGTGGGTCACTGGAACCACAAATCACCTCCTGGTTTTCTAGTCTTTCTTCATTGATGTACTGGTCTGTTGAAAGTCCTCTTTTTTCAGTCTCTGTTTGAGTGGCTTTATCAATTATTTCTTGTGAGATGGTTGAAGGTTCCCCTGTAGCAAGAGGAATTTCTGCAAGGACACATGATTTTCCATGTTTCTTCAGTTCCTCTAATTCTTCTGTGATCATCTTCAAATTGATCTTAAGCTTTACATTTTTCACTCTCAATGTTTTGTTCTCTCTTACCAAGGAAGCATATATAGGGAGCGAGTGGGGGATAATTACCCATATGGGGTTAATTGAAGTAGAATCTTGTGGCTACAAATATTGTGGGCCTTGATCTGGTGTCCCGACATGTCCCTCTTCACAATTACTCAATGGGTACTCCTTTTCTCCTTGTTGTTCTGGTAAATTAGTAGGTCATTCCCCAAGGGGTCCACCTACTGGTTCTTGTGTATTAGTTGGGGATTTTGGTTATGTTTCTTGCTTGTATTCTAGAGTATAAGTATATAATCTATCAAGATTTCCTCTTGTTATTGCAACAAGAGGAATTGTTTCTTGTGTGGTGCTTTCAATTATACTTACAGTTGTGTCAATAAGAATGTCCAATTGTCCCTTGTTCTATGTATTGCTAGAGTGTTCTATTCTTTTGATCCGTGTCTCATGAGACTTGGGAGATTGTGTATGAGTAGGGATTCCTTCTTTTGTTGGTTCTGTTATCTCGGTTGTCCCTTGATCTGCAGAAAAGCTCTCTTTCGGTTCTTAAGGAGCAGCGGGGGATTTTGTCTATGATTTATCCTCAATGGGGTTTTCTTCCAGGAGAGAAAAGTGGTCGTCACCGAGAGCTGTCTAATTGACATACAAGATAGTATCTACGCTTGGTTCTTGTGTAGTAGGGAAGGACTCAAGTTTCTCTATCTTTTCATGATCCTTTGGGACTTGTTCGGTAGGCTTGGAAATCTTCCTTTTCTTCTATGTGGTCATAACCTCTTGCTTGGTCCTTCGTTTCTTTGGCACTAAATCTTTTCTCTTCTTGAATCCTCAAATTCACTTGGTAGGTGGTTTAATTTCCATAATTTCGATATCACTATCATGGTTTGTTGTTGGTGGAGTTGCAATGCGACGATATTTTGCCTTTATTTTTTGTTGGGATTTCCTTTCCGGAGTTGCAACAACTCAGTCGACTATATCTACATGATCATTTTCCAATGGAGGTATTTCAACCAAAGTGACTTGTGGATCTGAGAGTGTAAGGGATTCTTGTTCCACTTCTTGAAGTGCAACAACTTCATGTTCTTCGAGGAGAATTGGTGGTTGCACCACACTATTCCAACTGTGACCCTCTCATTGCAGAGCATGCTTGACCAATAGTTTGATAAGGCCATGATGTGTCACCGTCTCTCTAGGTTTATTAACTCTCTGTACCAATGATGACATTTTTTGTAATGTTCTAAACAAAAAATACAACATGTTGATCGACCAATTATGGTGTAAATGATCAAGTAAATGAATGTGTTGCACACAGATGGTGCCAAAGTAGCCTTCACAAGTAAAATATCTTTGAAAACAAATGACAACATATTCCCATGGATGAGGTAAAGGTCTGTGTTTGAAGCATGTCACTTTCTTTACCAATGCCTCCCCTGCTTCAAGAAATTGTCACAAGACTTCTGGCTGGGAGGTCCTTCGGCTGTACCACCTTTCACTAATGCGAGGAAGGCCAGTAACCTCTACTATCATTTCTTCTATCACCTCCACATGTGTTCCTGCAACTATGGTATTCTCTTGTAAATGGTTCATGGTGAATTATATAGCGATATCATCATTGTATCCTTGTAACTGTAATACATACTCCATCTATCCTGCTCGCTCGAAGATTTCCTTGATATCATTGTAAAAATCCAGCAGCATGGGTTCAGTTGACTCTCTATAGATTAAAAATCCTCCCATGACTCCTTTCTTTTGTCAACTCTGAGTTTTTTTGTTTGCAAGGGATTATTCCAATTATGGGGTGGTGAGTTTGAAGTTGTAACAATGAGGGTGGTGGTTATGGAAAGTTGTGATTGTAGTAATGATAGTCTGATGTGGGGGCTTACGAAGGAATCATGAGACACATGGCATAAAGTGAACTTATTTTTAATTCAAATAATAACGTGTACCTATATGTTGAGTTCATTTCCCTCTTCTGAAAAATTCCCTCCCATTTTTTATTCTCCCAATTTATTTTCTCCCTTTATTTCCCCCCTTCTACACTTACCCATTTTCCCCTTTTTCTTTCTTACCTCTTACTATCCCTTTCTAGTTCTAACACTTAGTCACATTTTAAATTGCGGGTTCCTGGGTTGGAGGACTTACATTTTCTCACTTCCATCTACAACTTCACTTCATGAATATGACTGACCGTCGTGGTATTCCATACTTAGCTGATTTTATGATTGCAGGTTCCTGGGTTTACAGGATTGAGATTTCATTTTC
The DNA here is from genome assembly GCA_010110895.2 of Picea sitchensis. Classification (NCBI taxonomy): domain Eukaryota; kingdom Viridiplantae; phylum Streptophyta; class Pinopsida; order Pinales; family Pinaceae; genus Picea; species Picea sitchensis. The sequence goes on from SNQJ01S0029146.1 coordinate 168,301, forward strand.
CCGTGTTTCATGATATACATATTGCACCAAAGAGTTATGTGATCTACATTTCGATCCCCAGACTCCCCGAACTACCTAAGTTTCATTCTGCCTACATGAATCCATCCGACCACTGCACAGTCCCACACTTAGCCAATTTCACACCTCATACCATCGCAGGCTCTCAGTTTCATGGGTTCCTGGGTTCACAAAAATCTCAAGTCACATATTTTCCCCGACCATCCCCTACACCCTCACGCCCTTCCCAATGCACATTTACTATGCTTTTAATGCTAATAAATTACCATACAATCTCGAAAAGATGATCAATAATAAGTGAAAGGCTCAAGGAGATCTCCTATTAAAGCACATTAAAACATGATTTACGAAGGATTATATCATCTCCCTCCAACGTTCATTCCTAACATAATTTGGAGAAAGGGAACATTCTTGTCGACTTATGGCAGCAACTCGACAACAATTCTATGGAGATACACTAAATATTTTCGGGCGCGAGGATCAGAGCTTTTAGTGGTCTAGGGCATATTTCTATTATTCATCCCCTTCTGCCCAGAAGGAAATAATCTGGACGTCTGGAATTTCACGCACAGGGTGTGTCCCATACATTTTTTATTGTAAGGAGTTGGTCACCTAGTGCACTGAGAGATACATTCCAAGCTAGCGGATAATTCAGTTGTGGAACCATTCCCCTGTCTCTCTGTCACCCCAGGTTTTCTGTAAGATGTTGAGGCTTCCTGAGCCAACGCTCACTTTCAAAGGTGAATATTGCAGGGAGTTCTTAGAAAAGCATGACAATGGACTGTACCTCTTACGTGAATTCCTAGAGAACCCAACAACCATCCTCGAGGACATCAAAATATTGCAAGTTGGTTCATTTAAAAATCCCTTCCGGGAAATCGCATGGATTTTTACGAGGATAAATGGACAGGAAACCAAGACCAACATCTCCTGGATGATTCTTTACATTCTTTATTTTACGGTGAAGGAACAAGCCATATTCGATTGGGGTAAGTTGATTTCCATTGAAATCTCTTCCCAATTGACGCAATACAAGAAGGATAAAAAAATATTTATGTCATCTTATTTGGTTTTCGCGATAGCGCATTGTTTTCAGTTCCCGATATTATCTGTGTGCAAGAAGGTAAACTATGAATTCATCCCAGTAACATTTTGGTATCAAACATTGTGGAGGCACAAGGCCTCCCAACATTTTTATGAAGTCTTTAATTATTTTGTCTCAGTTTTTAAAGTATTGTTGTTTGGAAAGAACGCCCCCTAGATGTCTGACCAGGTGAGTAAATTCTTGGATAGGAAGGGGACATTAGAACAAATGGAAAATTATAATGTTATAAGGATTTTTAGATCCAGAGAAAATCCTTCCTTCCTTCCATGCCACATACCTAAAAAAATGTGTGTTGCTGAGATAGAAAGGCAATACACCTACTGGTTTCATTTTTTCCATGAAAAGAGAAAAAAACAATTCACACCTCTGCCTTGGAAAGTCAAGGATTTCATATTCAGAAATATGAAAAAGATTGATGAATTCACGGGCCACTTCCACAGCCTCAATTTAAAATATGCTGAAAAAGTAAAAGGGTTTGACCCTAGTGGTATTTTTGTAGAACATCTATTTGATGTTGGTTTCATCAATTCTTTCACTAAGACTATTCTGAATGAAGACAGAGACAATGCCTCAGGCACTCCTGCTCATGACATCGGTGACCTGGAGACAATACTCAACACTAATGAGTCATACAAGCGGAGAGGAAAAGGTCTAAGTGAGAAAAGTGCCCAATCACCGACTATCACGCCAAATAATACAACATCTTGGAGCAACGCTCGAACGACCTACCCAAGTAAGAAATTCACTCAGAATTATTCAGGTGGAGGAGGAGATAATAACCCTCCTTCCAGAAAAATTGTGCAAGAAGAGGAGGGACCTCGAGGATAAGGTGATATCCACGATCTCTCCCTTGAGGATATGAAACTGGAAATTGACATCGAGAAAGTGTTCCCCAACGACGACCAACTAGAGAACATTACTCACTAGAACCCTCAGATGGAAATAATTGGGACAGAGACCTTCGATGAAGAAGAGTCTTTTTCATTTCAGAGCATTGTTTTTGATAGCAAATCTAGAAATTTGATTATTGAGAAAAGAGATGTAAAGAATAAGAAGGGGAAATATCGTTCAAAGATTAACCTATGTAACATGCGACCTTCCAAGATTTCCCAGATACATTGAGCAACTGGAGATGCCCTAGACAATTCTATTGCAGGCCTTGAAGCGGAGAACGTCAGGTTAAAGGAGAAAATCAAAGAATAGGAAGAATCTTTAATGCCCCTTCCAATGCTTGCTAGTCCTTTAGCAATTATCGGGCCTACCACACCTGTGGAAAAGTTAAAAGGATCGACAAGCCTTCTCACATCAGACCGAGGCTATGTGGAAAATAATATCAAGAAATTAATGGAATTAATAACATAGGATTGAGAGATGTAAAAAAGCATGGTCTCTTTTGGAACGAGAGCACATGTTTTTCAAGAATATCTGCAAGTAGATTTGAAAAACGAGGGAGGTTGCTACCTCGATGCGGTTGTACCATTTGGTGTTAAAGTTACTAATATGAAAGAATTCAAAAGAAGAGAGGAGGATCAAACTTCTCCGAACCAAATAGAAGAACTAAACACATGCTGGAAGGAAAAGGTAAAAACATGAATGGTATTGTTCAAGCATGCTCTAGGCCATAACTAGAAGAGATGAATTATTCAAGAATCTAACTAAGATAGATCTAGATGGAAACACCAATGAGGTCCAAGACCCAAAATTGATACTCAACTCGTTGTTATTAACCAAGCAAGAATTTGACGAACAAGTTGAGATCTTTAAAGGGTTGTCATTTGAAAAATTCTATGGCATTCTTGAATATGGTGAAGATGACGTGGAACGGTGGCTAGTTGATTATTTGATTAAAAACCAAGATATTGATGAAACATTGCAGAACATTTGTATTGATCTAAGGGACTTGGAAGGTTAACTCTTCAATATAAAAATACGGCATGAAATCAATGTGGCTCCAATGAGGAGCTACATTGAGAGTGGTTCAAAAAGGATGTCAACAAGATCACCAATGAAGAGAAAAGGATGGTTGAGATGGTTCATGTAACTGCCGAGGAGAGCCATAAAAGGAAATCAACGAGAAAGTGACAAACCATGAGATACCATCATAGTAATTTTATATTTATCACATCTTTCTATCTTGATCAAGCTCTTCATACAGTTACTCCACCTCTTTAAATATAAAGGTTTAACCAAAGACTGATATTTTCATTTTTCTTCTTACTAGGTCTTGTTGTCTTCCACCGCTCACTTTCTTTTTTCTGCGAACTTCATTCTTATACATATTTTCTTTATGGTCCATGCGAACCCCATTCCTAGTCATTATGAAAAACGCATTTTAATTTCAGAGAATATGTATTGAACTATATTTTTTTTAGAAATTCCAAGAGAACTATTTTGGGAACAATCTCGACTGTACTTTGTAACCTAGTTTTTCTTAATTTAAAGTATTTGAGGTTGATCTATCGTTATCTTCATTTGAGCTACCAATGTATCACTCTGTCAAAGCTATCTTATGCATGTGGATCATTTTATTTTAATTTTTATATGATCATAAATCTTTAGCCCTACTGTGATGGATGTGAGGAATTCTGGTTGTTTTCTTTAAATGTATGAATGTGTGCCTTTCCTAGTCTATTCTTAGGAACTCTTTTTTTAAAATCAAAAGAAAAATATTTTTTGTTTTCTATTTTACTTTCCTTTGAAAGACTTCTTTAAAAGTACCACATTTTATAAATATCGGACCGAGGAGTACAACCTCTATAAAAATGTAGGAGGATTTTCATCCTCGTGAGGTTGTCGTTTCAGCCCTGATGGATTCAAGCATCAACATTTTTTGTGACCATACTGGGACATGAACTGAAAATTCAGAACCTAGCCCAGCGTTTGGAAAGAAATATATGACTTTACCCCAGGGTAACCAATCCCATTTAGAAATTGGACTGAATAATCAACGAAGCATTTTTCACCAATTGTATAATATGGTAATAACAACAACCTATACTCGAGAAGAGTTAGAAGGGTCCTAGAATATCTTAGGCCAAGAAGAAGAAAGAAAAATTCTTCGAAGACAAAGGAGAGAAGAACGACAAGATCGAAGAAATCAAAGATTGGCTAGAGAAACACATGAACAAGGTCAAGATTGAAGCTGGAAGAGTACAAGGGACCCATCACCCGAAGTAAAATTAAAAAAATATTTGTCCCTAGAAGTGAAAAGTCTGATTCTGAAACCTTCTAAAAAATGGAGGCAAGAGACGAACAACCCCGAATCGAACATCATGAGGAGAGACAAGGAGGCAAAAGAAATGCTTCAAGAAACCAAGGAATCCTAGGGCTTGGAAATAGAAGGAGGGTGAGAGATTCCCCTATTAATATCATGGGTGAACAAAACGAACTCCCAGTTCTCCCTAAGGGAACCTTGAAGGAATTTTCTGGAGATGGGACAATCTATGCAAAGAGGCATTTGCATTTATTTCTTGACGTCTGTGACTTCCACCGAGTTGAATATGTGACATCATGGTGAGTTTATTGTTGCAAACTTTATCATCAAGATATTATGAATGGTATACAACATTGCCCAGTAGATCCATTCACTCATTTAATGACCTCGA
>SNQJ01S0029147.1:4347-15565 GCA_010110895.2 Picea sitchensis
ATATATGACTTATTTGAATAATCATTTTATGTTGGGTATTTGAATATATTGTAATATGAGGTTTCTTATTCAAAGAGGCTTCTTATTCATTCACTTATTCACTTCTTTTAGGTGTGAAATTATTGAATTGAGTAGGACTATACTTATTTGGTTATTTGTGTTGATGTTCGAAATAAACATTCAAGGATCAACATGGAAAACACTATTGTAAGGTTGGTCAAGAGGAAAAGGAGAACGGAAGCCATGCTACTTTAAGCCCTAAAACCATACTCATGGGAAAATTGATTTGTTATAATGGTTAGTGGAGCTCTTCTACTTTACGGGTATTAGATCTTCTAAAGTGGTTGCAAAATAATTTTTAAATGTGCCTTAAGTAATTGGTAAAATCGTTAAGCACTTGAGTTAATACATGTTATGATAAATTAAATTCTAAATTGCATATATGAGATATATTGCAAAGCAAGATAAATGGAAATAAAATGCATCATGAAAGAAAGTAGAACATGACTATTTAAGGAAATACTTTGTACAATGATTAATGAAGCAAACTGATCAACAGATAATGAAACAAGATAACATAAAATATTCAAATCATAAAGTACAAAGAGAACAACATAGATGTCCTAGACGATATTTTATTAAAAATGTTTGATAGACAAATGCCATTTTTTACGCAAGCCCTTGATTGTGTCATCGTAGCGATGGAATTTATCTCATTGAAACTAACATAACATCATATGAGTGTTTTTTTAGAATATAATAGATGTGATCGTTTAACCATAGAAAATATAGCAATATTGTCACCCAACCATAGGACGAAGCCACCCCCGAGCACCTTAACCTTGACAGAGAATGATTCTAGAAGCAAACCCTAGGATTAATAGCCAAACGGTGGCACACCTCTCTCCAAGGATAGAGCACCAAGCAATAATAACCAAAAGAGGCCAAACAAAAATTCTAAACCATAACCAAGAGAGAATCCCAGCCAAAAACGAAATCTGCTAGTTGCAGCAGCTGCAACTGTAGCTCTTCTTCAAACTTGCGCACCACTGCCTTGTGAAGTTATGAGAGGTGAGGTAAAAATGAGCTCAAGCGCCCTCTATTTATAGTCCTCCAAGTCACTTAACTGGGCCAAATTCTTCTCTTGGAGGCTAATAACTTAATACACATCATTCTCTTGATCCGACTTGTCTTCTAGGGTTATTAACCAACTATTTAGGGTTTCTTCTTGCTTCCCGGAATATTCTATTCTCGTCAGGGTTACAGGTGGAGGTAAATACCTCCCATAACTACCATAATATCAACACTCCCTCTTATCTAGGGAGGTATTGAAGGCAAAGGTCTTGAGCACAAACATACCATTAAATCGGTAGCATCATCATAGTCGTATAGACTATCTCATGATTACATCACGAGCACCATCATCACTATCAGTGTCATCTGACAACATCAACTACATCATCTCTTGAAACCATACTCCATCTGAGTAATCAAACATGATGTCGAATAAGTCACTCACTCCAAAAAGTGATACAAGAACCATTCTTCTAATCCGGGCATATGTCTTAGAAGAATAAATGTTCTGGACCATTTTTCGTCTAGAGAATGTATGTCCATCAGTACACTGACCATCCATATAGATGATAATCATTTTCAACACTACTGATAGTCTTCAAGGAAAATTAGAACAATTTCATTCAGTAGAACACAACTATGTCTATCCATAGTAGTACACAACTACAATCCAGTGGTACACTACCACACCAAGTAACACACACCTACTTAATCAGTGACACATAGTCACAACCAGTGGAACACATCCACCATAATAGAATACATCTACTGTTCAGAGACATACATTCTCCATAACAATCATATCATCTTATATCAACCTGCACATAAAAACAATGTCATGATATAAACTGAATCATCTGGGCCATTCTTCCACTCACATCTGTGAGATATGGAAGAGAAACTTCCCTCAGAAGGTAAAACATCAGTCATGAGCTATTGGAATATTCTTCTCAAGCATAGAAGAATAACTATCCTGATTTTTGAGCCTTGACCATTCACCTATCTGGGCCATTCCTCTGGCACTAAACAAAGTGTAACCTAGAGAGAATGAGTCTTCCCTAGGGAATGCTTGTCTCTGATTGCTAAACCTGGACCATTCGCCTATATGGGCCATTCCTCCGGCACTAAACAAAGTGCAACCTGGAGAGAATGAATCTGCCCTAGGGAATGACTGTCCTACACCAACCTCCAAAACATACCATTCTTCGAAACTTCTCACAACTGTGAGCTTCGAAAGAATGACTGTCCAACGAGGCAGACCAGTCTTCTTGACCACTACTGAGAGTGACCGTCAAGAAGAAAGACTTTCCTAGACCATTTCCCCACACTGGCCACTAGGGGAATCACTGTCTATGGTACATCAACAATACATCGAACCATTTTCATTACGAAAATGGCTATTCGATCTGGACCATTTTCCGAACTGGAAAAATGCATGTCCATCATAAATCTCAAACCACTTTCCGAACTGGAAAGGAACTGCTCATCTTGGACCATTTTTCGAACTGAAAAATGATTGTCCATAAAACAATAACACATCAATTCTCCCTCCCAACCTGGGATTCATCTCTTCCCTTTTAATAAGGAAGTTGTCTCCATGAGCTTCAACTTTTTTCTTGAGTACTCAAACTCTTTCATCTTGGACAATGGCTTTACCAAAATGTTTGCTATTTTCTCATCTGTGGAGATAGATATTGGAGAATCACTTCTCTTTTATGGACTTCATCATGGAGAATGTAATGCTCGATTTCAATGTACTTCGGTCTCTCTAGAACACTAGTTTTCTCTGAAGGCTTCATATAACTCTGATCATTATATTATATCATAGTTGGATTCAACTCTTTTGTTTCTTGCTATCTCATAACATCATGGCAAGGCTCAAACTAGAACATATCCAAGTGGTACTTCTTTTGTTATCATGAGAGTTTTTCATGGATTAACAAACCATCATCCTAGACTTCTGAGTAACCATTCCGATACAATATCTCTGTTATGGAAAGTTTTCACCATGCTTCTGCTATGCATTGGAGGCTCTACACCAAGTTGTTTGAATTCATACAAGATCTTCTTCCATCTTCATACAAGAGTCTATTTCTGGTGTACCTCAAAAACCTTGAGGTTTCTCTACATACGCTTCTTTGTTTGATTACTCTGTTGAGCAGAACAGTCCTTACATTCGTTTGATGCAAACTCCAACCCATGGATATTGCACGAGATATAATGTCTCAAGTAGAGGTATGTCTAGAACAAGCCATCATTATAGTCCTCTCGCTCCATCTAGGAGAACCTTTAGTACTGGATCTCACAATGTTTTCATTCATAATTCTTCCATACATTGTTCTTCATCACAACTTTCATTTATTTTGCTTGATTGCTTCTAGAGGGTTCAGATCAAGCTGGTAGTCTTGTGATTATTGATATAATGACTGGTTGTTCTGGTTTTTCTTTATCTCTTGGAATCTTCATGTTATTCCTCATGTTTTTCTTTGGCTCTTGGGTCCATGGAGTTTCTTATAGATTCCATGCCCCAAAGATTCCAACTTCTTCCTTTCATCATAGGATCATGGATGTGGAAGGACAACCAATGATACTTTAAGGCTTCTTTTCGAAGAAGACTTCTTCTAAAGTCAAACTGAACACGTTCTTCTTTTCATGGTTTCTACCAATGATGGGAACATGGATAGATACTTCATAATATTCAATGGATCATATTATCTAGGATTAGCTCCCTCCTAATCCTTGCTTCATGCATGAATGCATGCTTTTTTTTTTTAGAATTATATAATCGGATCCCTCCATCTAAGAGAGTCCACACTTTCGTTTGCATCTTTATTTCCTTCTGCAAAGTGTCACAGGTATCTTTCTAATTTCCTTTTGAATGCTGACTTATTTTTGTTTTTACTTCTTCCAGGTTTCTTCAAGTTTGATTATGATTTCGACAGTTGTAATATCTCACACATGAATTGTTGGCACAGGGGCAGGCCCAGGGTTCAACGCTACAAGAGCGCACCAACAAAACCCTAACTACCGACCCTTTCGGCAACACCTACGAAGCAAATGAAGTCTCACCCGAGGTAGAGGCAGGGGTGGTTTCAAGAGTCAGGTGTCTGCAACCTTAGCTGGGACACATATCTATGATTATATCGCTTATAGAGCATTTAACATTGATCATTCATTAATATTCAGTCCTTATTATACTTCGCATATAACACAGAGCATCGCGACATTCATTTAGATCTAAGCTATCTTAATACTTAGCAACAGTAAAACTGATCAGATCCAGTAGATCAACACTAATCATCTTCATACATATCAGATCTACTATTCATACACATCTAATGGAGCACAAAGCATAAGTATATCCATCTAAATACATCAAAGCACTTAGAAAAAGTAGAGATAAGCACATTGAGTCAAAGCACAAAGAATAACACATAGGATTTATGTGGTTCACCCCCACCCTAGGGCTACATCCACCAACTCTTCTTCTTTATTATCATAGGATAATGGGTTACAAGCACAGAGCCATAGAAACCCTTACTTCGCATAGGAAAAAAGATCTGCACAACTTGCTACATCCTTCTTCCTTGCCTTTCAGCATAAATCCTTCTATATCTTCACACAGGGACTTTCACTGAGCTCTATAAGTCTATACAGAATGCACAAAACTCTCGATCACACATATCCCTTCTTGGCACTTAGCCTATATCACATAGATACAATACCCTTCCACTCTACTAGATTCTTATATGTCTATTTATACATTTACAAAAGTGGTCCTAAGTGTGGGTGAACCCATGGGCCGACATCCCTTTCCCATTACATATTCCCAAAACCCTAAAAGGGACCCAAAAGTGGGCCAAGATTCTGCAATCTCCGCTTCGTCTGGTGCTCCATCTTTGATAGGCTGTCGAAGTCCCAAAAATGGTCAAATATGACCAAGTGTTCCCAAAACTTCGTCAAGGGCCAACAAGCCCCCAACACTAATCTATGAGTCATCTCGAGTCACTCTGGTCTGAGAAATTCTGCCTCGAATGCCTCCAACTTGGCTCGAGCTGCTTCGACCTGCTGCAATGCTACAACCTCTTGCTCAGTGAACTCCTGGATGAGTGTGTCATTGACTGGCCCTTCTAGGCACTGTTCTTCTGTGATGATGACCTGTTCTAGCTTGACTCCTTGGATTTCAACTTCGATTGCCAATTGACATGCCTTCTCTTGCACTGGTTGAAGTCGTTGAGAGACTTCCAACACTTTAGGTTGGATCATGTGGATCTGTTGCTGGGCGGTGCGAAACCTCTTCATCCTTTCGACTGGTGACAAGGCCTTCAGTTGCGCCTGTAACGTATTTGCATGTTGCTTTGCTTCTTGGATTTGTGACTCCAATGTTTGTAACTTTAGATTCTCTATGAGGTTTTCATACGTCTTAGCGCTCCTAGAGCTCAGCTGCTTGCACTCCAAGGCAAGGGATTTCATTCTGCCAACTGTGTTGCGAGAAGTTGCCTCTCTTAGGTCTCTGATTTATTGAGGAGTCTCGGGCATAGTACGAAGTTCTAGGTCTGCGATGCACTGCTGAAGCTGCTAGATCACTTCTTTAAGCTGTGCCACCTGTCGTGGAACCGGTTCTTATGTCTGGACTTTGATGACTGTCTCAGAGTGAAGTGCTCTGTTGACCTGTTCCTTTACTTCTAGCTGCTCCACGATCAACTTCTCCTTTCTCTTCTTTCTCTTTGTCCCACTGTGCTTGAAGAGAAAGTTTTTCTCGTTTGACAACACTGCGTTGCTTGAAAAGTACTCCATGTACCTGTGTCAAAGCCTGGATGGCTTGCGTTGTCTCTTCCTAAGCTTGTAGAAGGTGAGCTTCAAATTTATCAGTGATCTGATGTAATTGGGATGGATCATCTCCTGGTTTTACTGTTCCTGCTGTCAGGGGTGCAGTGGAGACTGCGCGGCTAGAATGGAGTTCCTACTGCACTCCTTGGAGTTCAATCTCAATACGACTATACGTCTGCACCTGCTTCATCTCCTGCTTCTCTAATAATTATTGTGAAGAATTGTTCACAACTGCAATGATGAAATTAAAATCATCCAATGTGAGGGTAGTCCTCATCTTAGTTACAGGGGTTCTAGGTTTCTTCTGGGAGGAAGATTTCAAAGGTGAAACCTTCCTTTTCTTCAACGAGTCTTCTTCGTCCCTAGGTGGTGGTACTTCACCTTTCTGTTGTTCAATATTTGTGCCTTATGTCTCTTCATCATCATCCCCTTCATTTGGTGAAATGGACGCAGTCCTCATAGATGTGATGTCTATATCTTGAACTTCTACAAGCTTCTTCATCTTACTAGGTCCAGGTGTATCCTGCACAACTTTCGAGCTGTCTACATCGGACAACTCCGCAGGGTTGGATGGAATGAGAAGGTCTACCAACCATTCCTTAGTGATCTATTCGATGTCTTCCTCGGTCAAATTGTAATAGGACTGTAACTGCTTCTTGTGCTCATCAACACGCACTGTTATATAAATAAAGTGGCGGTCCACGCTGAACTTCATTAAGGGCCAAAACCTGTGGAGGGTATTCGGGGTCATTTGAGGCTCAGACTGAATGGCTTGTTTCAACTAGTTGTAATAGGCATGGAAGACGACATTAGACTACCACTGCTTTTTCATATCATTAGAGTACCACAAGGTATTGAAATTCATGACCAAAGGTTCGAAGGGCTCGATGTCGGGGAAGGTCGCACCTTCCAGCATTTCCCATGCAATAAATGCAATTAGTATGAGAAGCCATATAAAGTGGAACTCATGCCCTTGGTAATGTGCTTCCCGGAAATCAAGATCTAGTTGGTTTACAAGGTACTGCACCCAATTCATTTGAAGTCCTTCGGCATACTTTCCGATGAGGTCAACAATGAATCCAGTTACTTGGGTGGGTCAGTTCTTGCGAACTAGCTTGCCTGCAATTAATTAACACACGAAGCGCACTGCACCGTTCTGGATAGAGGTTACCATGTAACCTCACATGCCCTTCTTGACATCGCCATAAGTCTCTTTGATTCTCTGCGCTAATGATCGGTCTGAGGTCTTTCCAGGGTAAAAATCTCGTGGGTCAAGGCCCTGCATGCTCAGCCCTGTGATCTGATTGATCAAGGTCAGATCCACATTGATGCGATGGTTCAACCATAAGTAACCTCCGTGGTAGTAGGATAACAACAGTTTCACACATGCGTTTACTTCCTGGTGTCGGATGAAGTGCGGGATCTTCATCACATTAATTAGTGTGGACTACACGAGGTTCTGGGTCCATGGCTATGGGATAATCTTTGAATTCTTTCCTTTGGTCTTGATCAAGTACTTATGTAGGGTGAGCATGCTGTAATCCTTCTTGTCGCCAAGGTTGAAGTCACTAAACTTCAATGCTGCGAGCTTATCCTGGTCGGATTGAACTACACGTATCCCTTTCGGGAGGTACACCATGACCAAATCATAGTCAAAATCTCAAGGCACACTATCTTGGTTGATGGCGTCGCTTAGAGGGGGTAGGTAGGCAGGTAGAATGCTCGAAATCAACTTGCCATTCACGATATCATCTCTATGCTTCGTTCTCGTCTCTGTCGTGATTCTGGAAGTTTCTGCTCCATGAGCAGTTGATGGAGAAGCTTGGAATCCTCCTGTTGATGATGCTTCCACACTTGCAAACATCATTCTTTTCGACATGATTTTCTCTGTCTTGATATCAGCAAGTACTTCGTTCGCAGGTTATTCAAGTGCACTAATCTCTTCAGACATACGCGCTCGGGGTTAATATCGGGGTCACAATGATCTTAGACACTGCATAGGAATGAAAAACAAGGGCGTGATGATCACTGTATACACTTTCTAGTATGCGAGCTTCAAATTCTCAGTTGGCAAAAGTGTTCTTCGGGCATGGCGCGATGATATATATAGGCGATCTTGGAAATGGTTTGCTTTGCAACGGGTATGAGCCTCATTAATTCATGTTCTGTTTGTTATGGCGCGATCCAATGGTCTAGTGATGAGCCATCAATACTTTTTGATACATTCGGAGTGACATTCGTACAAATATATCGACCTCTAACAACTATATTTATTTGCCATGGTGAAGTGGCCTATGTCACTGTTCTGATATCTCGGCGAAGTTCAAATTCTGTAAGTTTTCCTTCTACAAGGCTCCCTATGGAATCTTCTGTAGCCTATTGATCTTAGATCTCTTTTTACTTAGCTTCCTAGCCTTCTTTCTAGTGAACTTTGTCTCGATGATTCTCTTCCCATTCTGATTCTTATTTTCCTTGGACATAGGTACTTCACACTGCTGAGATTCTTTCCTAGGATTCAAGGGTAATACTTCTTCTATATCTGAGACAAATACTTCAATATTATGTGAGTCCTCTAATGCTCTTGCAGTTTTGACATCTGGGCTTCTAGTGTTAAATAACTTCGATCTGTTCTCCTGTTCTTCAATCAACTGCGCGATCCTTCTAGTCATGAAATCTTTTAATTCTTGTCTTTGTTGTTCTAAAACCTCTTCTTCTTCCTTCTTTTTGGCTTGATCTCTTTCAATCCAAGGTTTTCCAATTAACATAGTAAATGGGGTGTTGTCTTCAATAAATTTGATAATGTCAAAATCTTCTTCTGTCGAAGTTCCATTGACATTCATAGGTATCTGAGTGAGCCTCCCACATAGGTTTACCAATTTCCCTTTGAATAACCCTATTCCTCTTAATGAAGGGATCATAACAGGCCTTCCTATAGCTTCCCAAGTTCTCTCTGGCATAATGTTCACCTGTGTTTCTTCATCCAGAAAAAAGTCAATGTTGAAGTCTCCTATTCTTGCTTCAATGCATTCTTTTTCTTTAAAGATCTCTGATATCCTAACATGTCGGTGATCATTCAAGGTGTCTTTCATCTGTAGCAATACCTTCTCTGATTCCTTTTGGGGTTCTACTATTTCTGGATCTTCCTTAGGGTTTTCTTCATTTAGATTCATTCTTTCAAGCTTAGCAATCATTCTAGGGCAATCCAACACTTCATGGTCCAAAGATTTGCAACATAGGCAACTAGATCTTCCACTAGGGAAGTCCTTAGCAAGATGTCCTGGTCTTATGCAACTGTAACAGAGGGTTAACCCTCTCTTTCATTTAAATGTTCCCCAACTTCTTCTGTACTGTGCACCAGGATCATGGTAGCTAGTCTGCAAAAAATTATTTCTAGGATCCTACATCCATTTGTTAGTCTAAACATTCTTTCTATGCATAGGTATAACATATATATCATTATGCTTATCAGATATATTCAAATCAAACTTTCTTTCATCTATCAGAGCCCTAGTTTTCAAACTAGGATAAACTCTATTAAACATACTTAGATCCATACCTTAGAAACACAAGTTTCCACTTATCTTACTTCTACATAGCACAAAGCTTCTAGATCTAAATTTTTTTAACTATTCTTACCTTTATTAGAGTACTAAGCTTAAATATCTTACCTCTTTTATTCAAAAACTTCCACTTTTACCTTTCTTAGAGCACAAAGTTTTCAGATCTTGCTTCTTTTCTTCAGATCTGTCCTTCTTTTCTTAGCACAAAGCTTCAAGGGTCGAGTAAAAATCTACACAATAGGGAAACAAATATATGCACAGAGCTTCCACAGTTTCCAATTGAATCTTCACACAAAGATTCTCTTCCCTTAGTTCCCAACAATCATAGCTTCAGGTCCCAACAACAGAACCATTTGTTGGCACAAGGGCATACCTAGGGTTCAACGCTACAAGAGCGCACCAACAAAACCCTAACTACTGACCCTTTCGACAACACCTGCGAAGCAGATGAAGTCTCACCCGAGGTAGAGGTAGGGGTGGTTGCAAGACTCAGGTGTCTGCAACATTAGATGGGACGCAGATCTATGATTATATTTCTTATAGAGAACTTAACATCGATCATTCATCAATATTCAGTCCTTATTATACTTCATAAATAGAACAGAGCATCGCAACATTCATTTAGATCTAAGGTATCTTAATACTTAGCAACATTACAACAAATCAGATCCAGTAGATCAACACTAATCATCTTAATGCGTATTATATCTACTATTCATACACATCTAATAGAGCACAACGAATAAGTATATCCATCTAAATACATCAAAGCACTTAGCAAAAGCAGAAATAAGCACATTGAGTCAAAGCACAAAGAATAACACACAGGATTTACGTGGTTCACCCCCACCCTAGGGCTATTTCCACCAACTCTTCTTCTTTATTATCGTCGACCAATCAGTTATAAGCACAGATCCGTAGAAACCCTTACTTCACACATGATAGAATATTTGCGCAACTCGCTAGATTCTTCTTCCTTGCCTTTCAGCACAAAGCCTTCTATATCTTCACACAGGGACTTGCACTAAGCTCTGCAAGTCTATACAGAATGCGCAAAACTCTCGATCACACAGATCCCTTCTTGGCACTTATCTTATATCACATATATACAATACCCTTCCACTCTACTAGATTCCTAGATGTCTATTTATACATTTACAAAAGTGGTCCTAAGCGTGGGTGAACCCATGGGCCGACATCCCTTTTCCATTACATATTCCCAAAACCCTAAAAGGGACCCAAAAGTGGGCCGAGATTCTGCATTCTTCGCTTCGTCTGGAGCTCCATCTTCGATAGGCTGTCGAAGTCGTAAAAACAGTCAAATATGACCAAGTGTTCCCAAAACTTGGTCAAGGGCCAGCATGAATTGTTACCAAGGATTGTTAATGTACTTGATCTTTCCATGTGCATTGCTTGTCTTAGTTTCATCGTGATATCAATTCTTATCTTGTTATTCTTTCATAGGTATTATTTATCTTTGAACATCTTATTTATAAGAAAAAGATATGCAAGATTGTACAAAAACTATGTAAACATGGTATGTACAAGAACTATGAAGAATATTGTTACCTTGTCTTAGAATAAGAAGTCTATTTTATCCTTCTTTCTCTTCTTTGAGGTTTTCGTTTCTTCTACAACTGATGCTTCATGTGTTTCCTTCCTTTTCTTTAGCTCGGGACAATGATTCTTGTAGTGACCATATTTTCGATAGTTGAAGCATTGTATTTTTGACATATCTTTCTCTTGATTTGGCT
>SNQJ01S0029147.1:15615-28859 GCA_010110895.2 Picea sitchensis
CCTGAAATTCTTGAACCTTGTTGTGAAGGCTTGATCATCATATTTATTTTGGGTTTTTTATTTTTCACTAATCCTTGTTTCATCTTGTGCACAACAAGTCCAAAGTTTTTCAAATGTAGGATACTCCTTCCTTGTGTTCATGCTTGCGGAAAATGCATCGCATGTCTTGGGAAGACCATTGAGTACTATATTTACTAGTTCCTTCTCTGAAATGATCTCTTCAATATCTTGTAGTTGATCTCTTAATTGGGAGATCCTCACAAAGTATGATGTTATGATATCATCATCATTCATTTTCATTTCACAAAGCTCATTCTTTAGACTCATTACCTGTTCAATGTTTTTGACTGAGAAGAGGTTTGTTAGGGAATCATACATCTTCTTAGATGAGTCAATATGGGAGATGTAGGGTATCAGGTGGTCTTTTATAGAGTCCACTATGATACTCATGGAATTGATGTCACTTTCTTTGAACTTCTCCAAAACTGCAACGTTTTGAGGTTCCTTCTCTTTCCCTTCTTCGAACTGTGGTTCCATGATATTTCCTTTCACGATGTCCAACACCTTATTCTTGGAAAGCATGAGGTCAATCCTTGTCTTCCACACTCTGAAGTTATAATCCCCTTCTAACTTGTTTTCTGACTTCATAGAGTAAGTCATAACTGCTTTGATTTGGTCAACCCTTGATTTTGACTAAAAAATCAAACTTGACGTCTTAGATTGCTGAGAATACCAGGAGATGTGATAGACTAGGGTGCACTAGGATATCCAAAAATTAGGTCAATATCTTCACTTAAGGTGCCTCAACAAGAGGGTTAGGGTTTCATTGCTGCATAAAAAACTGGCTGCATTTGCAACTGTAACTGAGAAAATCCTCCCAATCTATCTTCCAGTGGTTAGACTGTCTGAAGATAGTGTGGGACCATCACATGTTAGAATATAATGGATGTGCTCATTTAGCCTTAGAAAATATAGCAATATTTTCACCCAACCATAGGCCGAAGCCATCCCTGAGCACCTTAACCTTGACAAAGAATGATTCTAAAAGAAAACCCTAGAACAAGGTGGCACACCTCTCTCCAAGGATAGCGCACCAATAAAGAATAACCAAAATAGGCCAAGAAGAAAGTCCAAACCCTAACCAAGAGAGAATCCCAACCAAAACCAAAATCTGCTAGTTGTAGCAGCTCCAACTGCAACTCTTCTTCAAACTTGCGCACCACTGCCTTGTGCAATTATGAGAGGTGAGGTACAAATGAGCTCAACCGCCCTCTATTTATAATCCTCCAAGTCACTTAACTGGGCCGACTTCTTCTCTTGGAGGCTAATAACTTAATACAAATCATTCTCTTAAGACGACTTGTCTTCTAGGGTTATTAACCAACTATTTAGGGTTTCTTCTTGCTTCCCAGAATATTATATTCTTGTCAGGGTTACACGTGGAGGTAAATAACTCCCGCAGCTATCATAAAATCAACATGTTTCATATTCTTAAACAAACCAAACTTAGCATCTCATTTGTGTAAAAATTGTGGTTGTTGCGTCCTACTAGCATTGGTATGCGTAGCTTATGTGTCATTATGGGTCGTTTTTGCATTGATTTTACACCATGATAGCATTTATCTACACATCGTTGTTGCATTGAAGTGGCATTAAAATATGAAATATTTATTTCGTTCTAAGGTTTATTTGTGTCACTTTTGCATCATCATGGGTCACCTTTGTGTCGATTTGGCATCTTACTACTACCTCTTTACGTTGTAGTTGAGTCGTAGTGCATTGAAATTTGTAAAGTTTGCATTGATCGTGCATCATATTAATGTCATGATGAATTGTATTTGCGTCGTAATGGACTCAAAAGCATGTCATATTGACTCAAATTTTGTTGTGTTAGGGTCAAAATAATAACATAGTTAGTATTAATCATTTAATTGTTTTTGTAATAATTATTATTTTTATTTTTATTAATTTAAGAATTATTAATTATTATTAGAATTATAACCATGCATTATTTTAATTATAGTTATTGCCAAATCCTGATAGATCAATCCGTTTCAATGGGCCTCGTTTTGCATGGTGACCAATGATCAAATTTGAAGGGTAGGTCCTAATTTTAGTGAGAAGGGTATTTAACCACACAACCCTTCAATGATGAAAAGTTTCCATATAAAATTACATTTCATTTGAAGACAATAAATTAAGTGTACTCCATAAAAAAAATGTGTTAAAGGAAAAATCACATTTCTAATCAAATTGATCTCTAGTAGATAAATATTACAAAGTTTAAAGATGCGAGTTCAATTAAGTGACTTAAAGATGATCCTAAAAAAGTGAATTTCTAAATTCAACAACATCTTTAGAAACTCAAAATTAGTTCATTTTAAATGCACAAATCTCCATGCCTCAAAATATCCATGCAAAAAGTGAATTTCTAAATTTAACAACATCTTTAGAAACTCAAAATTAGTTCATTTTAAATGCACAAATCTCCATGCCTCAAAATATCCATGCAAAATCTATATATGTGAGTTAAAATTTATTATTAAAAAAATAAAGATTGGATTAAATAGAACATGAGAAAAATGTAGTCATCAATTTTCTTTGATTAAAAAATAAAAAGATTCATGGAAACAAAACTCAAGAAATTCCAAAGTAGGGAAAATTCTTATGCAAATATTAAATCTACGAGTTAAAAGAGAAGATTTAAAATTTAAGAAAAAAAATCTCATCATTTAAAATAAAAAATAACATATCACAGAGATTCCTAATAACATATTGCTAATATAAAGCAAGTTACACTTATCCAAGAACATTGGACTCTTGTTAAGGTTCTCAACAGACAAACAATAGTTTCATATCAATTTAAGAATTCTAAAATCCATTAGAAGATACAAAAAGTTTACAAAAGGAAGAAACCATGATAGGGGAAGATGTATACTAAAAGCACAATAAGCACCCTTACTTTTCACCACTTTCTTAGTGGGGTTTACAAGTGAATGGCTAGAAGAAAATTGAAAACATTGTGTCCCTATGAGTTTTAGATAAACGTGTGATTTCTTGTCAAAAAATTTGAAGGTTTTTTTTGTAACTTTGGAAACATGATCACCTCACGTAAGCTCCCCTTTTGAAATTTCCAAAGTCCACAAGAAATCCATTGAAAAGATTGTCCTACTGAAATGGGTTGGATGATATGGAAACTTTGATGTTTTAATCCATCTCTTATGCTCATGAGTCACCAAATCCTATAGTTATCAAATGTATGAGTTGTCAAATGTATAATGTGGCAAGCTCAATATATCGAAGATACTAGCACTCCCTGAGTATGGAATCCTTATATCTCATGAGTCCAAATGACACATCAACTATGCTTGTAGAAATATACTTGATAGATAGATACAAACGTAAAAAAGCACATTTCCTAGTGCTATTGGAAATCTAAGAAATATAGGAAGCTCTTTGTTGGGAATGCTTGCTCTTTTGGCATAGTTACCTAAGGAGCGGGAAGGAACTATGACTCTTTGTTTTTCAATCAAAGTGATCTTGAAATAAGAGTTACGTAAAAGAAGATTTATGGATTACTTGACAACTTGCTTTTAAACTAACATAAATCAGAAAATAGAACATATGCACCTGATTTGTTGATGTCACAATCTTTGCCTTCGAATGTTGGTCCTTTTATTACTATTGCAGGAAAACCTAGATCTTTAACTTTATCCTAGATATATTGGACAACAATGATGGGCTTGGGTTTCAAATCCTGGACCTGTTTAATCACTTCCATGGAAATATACAATGGATTAAGAGTGGTTTCCACCACCCCAATTGAAACAATCCCAAAGAAAAAAAAGAAACACAATGGGGAATAAATAGAATTGGAAAAAAAAAGATCACCACATCTCCTTTTGTTATACCCAACTAACTGAATCCACTACCCACCAAGCTTACTTTTTCTTTGAATTCCATGTATTTTCTATACAACTACATGAACCAGTGTAACAGGGTTTCAACGGGTCCTTGAATTTCCCTGCATAAACATAAATGATCACGTTCAATATTTATTGGGCATGACACATAAATAATGCAGATCTGTAAGACACAAAGGGACATAATATCAAACTATATTGAGTTGGATGTTGAAAAATAGCCATGGAATCTCTATGCTGATCCAGAATCATGAAGGTTTCATTTACTCAACTCTTTCTTATTCCCTCCACCCTGACTCTTTCTTATTCCCTTCACCGCTTCTCCGAAAAGACGGTTGTGGTCTACTACTATTGTGCTTATTGTAGCATTACAAATTGTATACGAGTTATTTGTTGTGATAACCAACAAGAACCTCGACAGTCCCATATTTGTTACTGCAAACCATCGAAAACCCATATTGTACAAGCATACTAAATCTGCAACGAGCTGCTTGATCATTGATGCTACAAACGAAGGAAAACCTTGCAATTGTAAACAACTAATGTAAATGCATAATGCACACATTGAGCACCAAATTGTTACAAGAATAGGTATTTTCTTATCCAATTACCTCGATTGCGCCTCTTTTTTGTAGAATGTAGGAACCATAATCGTTGCCCGAAATTGAGAAGAGGACACACAAAGAGGCTAATTTTTGTGTGGAGTAGACTCCATTACTAATCAATTCCTGAAGATGGTTGATTTGGGTATTGGTACTAGGCAGTCCAAGCCATGTAGCAAACATACTTGTCTCGCCAGTCACAAAATTCATGCCGAAGTGAAGGATGTTGGGGTTGTTATCCCACTGATTGTGTGGCACTGGTATAGGGATGTTGAAAATTGAAACTTCATCATTCCAATGAAAAATTAAAATCCCCATATGAAGTGAAGATAAATGAATAATTCTTGGCAGAAAATTTATAATTATACCTATGAAAACCGTAAGGACTTTTCCATATGAAAGTCGGTTGGAGAGTTTTCCGGAAAGCTTATACCATATGGAAGTTTCCAGGAATAATTCATTTGGTCGAGATTTCTGATCTCTACGAATGAGTCTTCAAGAAAAAACATCGCGCTACTGGTTGCACTCTCCAGATTTTCTGCTACAAATACCACATAATATCCATTCAAAATTTGTAGTGGAAATTATACTATGGTCACAAATAAGATTGGAATAAAAGATCACAAAGTTAGCATCAGGGTGTTCGGCCTTTCCATTCTCTTGTTTGCACAGCTTCTGAATAGAAATGTCGCTTCGCCCCTTTTAAAATATGTAGAGGGAACGAAGATTAGAATTTGGTGGTAGCAGAGAACCAACACTAGTAGGGAAATTTGTGAGATTATTGTGTGAAACACAATTCGATCTCGATATCTGTAATCACATTCTTTAATTTTGGGACAATTGAGTAGGTGCACGACAACTCTGTACCGTAAAATCCATAAATGTCGTCATAAAAAGGTAGAACCAAACTACTAGTGACTAAAATACTATGACCGACATTTTAAATGCTAACCCTTCATGTGAAATTTTAAATTTTACTTAACATTTCTCAAAAAACTGGTAAAAAAAAAAACACACATTTTTTTTTATGCTTAATTTTTTAAGCCGAATTTTGGGACGTGATGGAAGGTCATTGGCGCGCTATGACAGTTCAATTTTGAACCTTGATGGTGACCCAGGTTCAAAACCCACTAGGTGTCTATCCAAGTGTTGATGCGCTTGATGCTTAACTTTCTTTCTACTTGATTTTATCTCACGCCCCAATACGAGTTGACATCTAAAGAGGGACCCATTTACATCGACCCTTGACCTCAAACTAGACCCAACCATGGCCCTCGAAATTGACCTCGAACTAGACCCCTTACCCTCCACCTAGACTCTTGAACCCTCGACCCCAGACCTCTAACCCACCATGGCCCTATTGGGAGGAGACACCAAAAAATCCATCCATGCTAAGGTTTGGTGTGACCTAGGCTGGGTGCGATCCCTGAGTGATTTTGATGACTTAGATTCCCCCGGGTCATGGTTTCTCAACCACAAGCTATTTCTACAGGTCACAGACACACTGGAAAAAAATAAAAATATAGTTGTTATTTTTATAATATATAAATGTTGATGAAATTAATGATTAGTATGCATATAGTTTAATGCATACTAATCATGAGAGAAAAACCATGTATATATAAATGAGATTATGGTATTTTAATGCACTAACATTCAATCAATATCACACCATGAGAGAAAAAAACAACATGTATCCACAAACACAATTATGATAATTCACCACACTTACATTTAATCGATTTCACACCATGGAAGCAAAAAGCCATGATGTAGATATAGATGCAATGGGGAAATTTTAAATTAAATTGTAAAATAGACATGTAATTTTTTCTACCTGTAAACAAGTGATACACTGTACACTGTCACCCCAGGGAAATGTTAACTTTGTATAGAACATAGTAGGAAAAAATATGTATACATAAGGAAATGAAATGAATTTGACATCAAAATTTGATTTAACTATTATTAGTTCCTTCCTCATCTTTTAAATCCTCATCATCCTCACTCTATAAAAACATGATAAAATAACGAGTTCAATAAAATAAAATAAAATTGCTAACATTTAAATATGTAACAAACACATATTTGTTAAATAGTTGTGAATACCCTGTGATTCTTCCAAATCACTCTTGTCATCATTAGTCTCGAAGAATATAATATATTCCAATTAATGAATGAAAAATAAAATGTAAAAGACTAGAAACATGAGGGACTAAAAACAAGACTAAGTAAAACACATTTCCCCTAATATAATGTATGCATTATTCTTTGTTTGACCACTTTCTCGTGTCAGTGTCAACAAATTCTTGAATATGGAAAATTTTCCACTTCCAAATTTTAAAACCTCTCATTTTCCATCAACTTGTACATCTTCATAACAAAAATCCTCTTTACAGTCTTCTCCTAAGATATATATTTGTCTCTGTTAGTGACCTTTAGTGATGTCAAGCATGGATAATATCTTCATTGGAGGTTAAGAATGGTGATGAATGGGACTGATGGCACAAGGGAGTAGAATGGGGACTGAAGAAACCCTATTAGGGTTTGAGGAGGAGATTCAACTTGTGGATTATAGCGAGGACCCCACATAAAGCCTAGGCATTTTCCAATACTCATGAGGTTGTCTCAATGTTGATGGCGGTGAGTATTTTTCTAATGATAAGGACTTGGAGTATGCAGGTCAGGGGTTTTGTCAGAGATACCTATGTGGTCTAATATTATTGGTATTGGAGCATGTCCATAGGTAGATATTTATATGTTTAGGAATATTCTCTTAGGGTCCAAATAACATGGATTTAATGTTCCAAGTACTATAGGAATTATCCCATGTCACTCCTTGAACGAAGGTCCAAATATTCATTCATCGGTGCAAAAGGAGAAGGAAAATTGTTGTAGGGTTGAGAATCGAGGACCTATGATTTTTCTTGGGGATGAGAATATTGTCCAAGATTTTGGGTTTGTAAGTCATGTTCTAGATCTGGATAGGTTTGTTGGGAGTAATCTTGAGATATTGAGGGTTGTTATAGAAGTGGGTGATAACAGGTGTTGAACGGGTCACAAATTAATAAAGAGAAAAACAACGAGAGTTAAAATGGCGGTGTGTGAATATAGAAGGGTCGATAAGATCATGCACCTACTATTAAAAACTGTTATTAGGAGATATTTTGGTAGAAAAATAGTTGTGGAAACTTTAAACGATTGGTTGCAAAATTTTTGGAGCCTGGTTATTGGGTATGGGATTTCATTTAATATTTTGATAGAAGGATTGATTTTTTTTTTCACTCTAAGAGGGATGTTGAGGTTATAATTGAGGGGATTTGGTTGTGGGAGTTGGAATATCTGTATTTGAATCCATGGCACCCCATTTTCAATCCTAAGACAAAGATGGAATCAAGGATCCTAATTTGGGTTAAACTACTTGGGTCGGCCCTTAAATTTTGGTCAAATAGTTTTTTAATAGACTTGGAGAATAACCCGAGAAGACAATTAGGGTGGATAATTCTTATAAGAACAATATAAGTCACATATGAGTGAGGGATTTAGTTGATATAGAAACTAGGGAAAAACTCATGGAGAGAATGGATATTAAAGTTGTAGGAACAATACATATGTAAATATTGGACTACACTAATGTACCCTTTTGCTGTGTAAGGTACTATAAACATGCAAGTCATGTTGCTTTATACCGTTCTTGGCCTTTTGTTCAACAATTTGGAGGAGTAATTCTGGTCCTTCATATTCAAAGAATACGTGATAGGACATGCAAGAAAATTCTAGTAATCGTGGGGATAACTAGAAATTATATGGATTCATAGAGGGAGAAAATAAGTTGCACTTGAGGAGCCTCAAGTTTTGGAGGTTCAAGTGGAGGGGAAGCGTATTTATGAAGCTATTGGAATATATTTTGTTTCTAAAAAAACAAAAAGACGAGGTTCTAGCCATCCTAGAGCAATGCAACATGTACTCACAATCCATAATGCCAATTCTTGAGGAGATGAGGGGAGAAGAGACTAGAAAGGTAGTTTCATATGTCATTGTAGTCAATGATGAATCAAGTAAGTCTTCTATTCATTTTCGAGATAGTAAGATTGTAGAGGATTCCATTTATTTAAAAACATGGCCTACTCCTGCTAGGGGTGATAATGTTTTTAGAAAGGGTAAGATTGGAAGGAGAAAGGCTATTCCTTCTCCTTGTATGACCATTTTCACTGGAGGCTTGTTATATTTGGAGATATCTAGTTCTGGTTCAAGTAGGGATATTATAGCTCATTGTGGGAGGACTTTAAGGTTCTTGGAATTGAATTTGAATCCTTGGATATTAGGAGGGAGATTAGATATCCTTTGAGATCTAAGAAAATGGAAAACAATACTAAAGGGATAAGTTTTGGGGGTCTTGGGATGGATAATCCTAGGGAAGCTATTTCAAATTATGTAGGTAGAAAACCATATCTACAACATGCTCAGATAAAAAAAGAAAAATTTAGCAAATTTTATTTTTTTGGGTTCTTAGAACAAATCAACCTTATAAGGATGGTTTATGATTATTGTACTCTCATTAAATATTAGGGGACAAAGAGAAATAGAAACCCAAGATAATTCTTCGTCGGCAGATGATGGGATGTTGAGATTCTTTAGTTAGTTGTCTTAGGAAATTATTAAAGGAGTGGGAATTTACTTTTGTGGACTCAGTGGGGATCTTAAGTGGAATTATTATAGGGTAGAGATCTAGTCTAAATATAACAAACTTGTTTGTTTTTTTCTCATTTCTGTGCACATAATTCATGAGTAAAGGATTTGGAAAACCTACTACTATGATGAACATGTATGATCTGTATGAGGGGAAGTAGGCATATTGGGAAAAAATATTTTCTCTTCAGGTGTTTAAGGGAAGGGAGGTTAATTATCAGAGGGGATTTTAATTTTTATTAGAAAGGAAGTCTAGGGGGAGTCTACCAGGGTTGATAGTTTGGTAGATTTTTTCACTCATTAGATTGAAGTTGTCAGATTCCCACATGGAAGAACAATAGTAGTGGTTAGGATGGTGTCTCAAAATTGCTTGATGGAATATTAGATTTTGCTGCAGTTAATATACATGTATAGATGTTGGACTAAGGTAGGGGGAATTTTTGATGCAGGAGCATCACTCCACGTCAGCAGCATGCCAGCCAACCAACATATCCAACATGCATTAATGGAGAAAGGGAGAGGCACAACCCTCTCAATTTTGAAATTTGAAATTTCAATAAATGTTGTAAGGATTTTAATGCTAGACCACACAACTGTTCAGGAAGTGGTCAAGGTTGACTTAAATGGTTACCTGCATCTAAGTCCAAATCTGTCAGGTCCGTGACATCCATTTATGAATGTGGCCGTAGGAACCGCTCTGTGATAGCAATAGATCAGAGGCGGTGGTTGAGGATAAGCTCATGGGAGCCCTCATTTTGTAAAAGAGAGGAGGATGAGAATTAAAATAGAGAGTTAGGAGGAGAGACCAGAGCAGAGAGGTCTTGAGAGGGAGAGCTGAGACTTGTTATAGTCCAGCCTTTGTAATCATCTGTATAGAGACACATGGATTAATAGAAAAGCAATTTTTCCTACATATGATTGTTCATGTATTTATGTTTCATGAATGAATGCTATAGATGTATGTTAGATTTTCATCTATAGGGATAGATAGAATTTGTCTATCTGATTGAGTTGTGATATCCGTCTGGGTTCTTTGGGCTATGCAAGGAGTGCAAAACAGAACATTGGAAGTTCTGTAGCCAACGCAAGGAGTGCACATCTGAACTCTGCGGAGTCAGAAAGAACATGCAAGGAGTGTACACCAGGAGGTTTCACAGACTTAAGGGAAGCCTTAGAGTTACTGAATACTCTGGAGGAGGAACTGTGCAAAAGGAAGGCACATAGAAGAAACAGAACTATTGAAGGTTCTATATAGCTCTGCTAGGAGGGCATTGAGCGAGTGCAAAGAGTGCACTAGAGAACTCCATTTCGAGTCCTGAGGAAAGGGAAGTGTCGAAGAGAATATACTCACAGGGTTGCTGAACACTATGTAGGCTCTGCAAGGTGTGCATCAAGCCAAAGAATGCCAAGAGGGCGTGAAGCATTTATTTACATGGAATACTTTGGATATGAGTTACTCGAAATTTCAGTAGCACAAGGAGTGTGCGGGAGCAAACTTATTCTAAGTTCCGAAGCTCAGGAGGAACAATGCCTTTGCGCACAGAGCCACAGAAGAAAGGAGCAAAGGGTCAAGAAAATTTTCGATGTTTCTGAGTTGACAAAGCTCAAAAGGGACAGAGTTCCTATAACACAGATGAAACCTGAAGGAACCGGGCTCGCAAGAGGAAGAGTAGAAGGTCGAGACCTTCGATACTTAGAAAATATTCTAAGTCTGGGAGAAGCATGAAGCTTAGAAGGAGAGAACACAAGGAGGACAAATCTGAACCATCATATCTAGCATCAATACCCGACAGTCGTTGGATTAGGCGAAGGCGCACGGGGTTTAAACCCTTGGATATCCACACATTTCAGAGTTCAGGGTTTGGAGTGGCAAGGGGTTTTGGAGTCGCTACATCGTGAACTCCTGGTTTGGAAAATCATGCTAGGCGTCAGATCTGGAGTGTAGTGACTTGAGAGCCGCGGGATCATGGATACGTGCACATGAGGAGCGCACATAGGAGGTGCACAAAAGATCAGATCGTGACCATCAAATGTCGCGTAAAGGACCAATAGCCATCGGATCCGGAAAGAGGAGAACGAGGTTTAACCCTCGTAGAATCATCGTGACCATCCACAGGAGGACACGTGGAAAGTGGTCAAGGTTTCGGGAAAAGGCCCGAAAGATTTTGGTTCCAGGAGGACTGGGTCGTTGATCTCTCAGAGGGAGAGATTTTGGCATTTAAGGAACTGGGGATTCGAAAGACAGAGAACAAGGGGAATGCTTGCATCATAGTTTCCCAAATCATGAAATCTGGTAGCATTGGAACCCGAGTGTTTGAGAGGCCAAGATTCGGGAGACGTGGAGTCTCGACTCAGGAAATCGTGAAACCCCGAAAGTCTTTGGAGGAAGAGCAAGAGCCGAGCCATTAATCCCTTTTCGACATTTCAGCAACCGGGAGTTCAAGAGAGAAGGAGTTGCGAGATAGGGAGTCTCGAATCACGGAATCACAAAATCGTGAATTCCAAAATCTTGAAGAGAAGACCGTGGTCACAGGTAGATTTCGACATTCCGGGGTCTGGGAGGTTGAAGGACCAAGAACCGTCTGCAGCTGGAATCGCGAAATCGTGAATTCCGAAATCCCAAAAGAGGGTCGTGGTCACGGGTAGTTTTCACTGTTTCGGGGACTGAGAGTTGGAGGGACAAGGAGACTAGGAGAGCTCACATGCAAGAGTCCCAAAAATACGAAACCTGAAAGGTGTTGGTTCGGAATAGGCAAGAGCACCGAAAGCGGAGCGCGTGCATAGTTTTTTTTTTTTTAAGGCCTATGCCAGAGGATGAAGGGACCTATGGATTTGTTCAAGGGGTTCCAACAATATCCCGAAGAGTTATTTCATCTCAGAAGAAGAATGATCCAGAGACTGGGAGGTCAGCAAAACCCTGCTGAGGTAGGGGAACTGCAACAAGTGGTATCAGAGCGGATTTTTGTCTGTAGATTTCAGACAAAAGAGAAAAAGGGATTAAAGGAGAAATTCTGGTAACATCAAGTGGAATCAGAACTAGAGATTCATCTGTATACAATAGGTGAAGGAGGAGACAGAGTAATAATGCTCTGTGGTGATTGTTTGCAGGTGTGCAACACAACCAATAGACAACCAGGTGAGCTGTAGGAGGACATGGAGATGCTCTTAGGTGTAGAGTGATCCATAAGTTTGCTAGGAGGGAAGATAGAAGAAAGAGATGGCTACTGAAGGCCATGAGCATGGTGGAAGAGGGGACCACCAAAAGAAAACCAAGGTAGAGATTGACAAGGAAATCGCTAAGATAAGAACGAGGATGGGGAAACTTGTGTTAATAATGTAGCAGAATACAAAAGCACGATGGGTGTATGAATGACCCATGAAAAAGAAGGTGAAGTGGCCTGTTCAAAAGTTGTTGGCCATAAGACAACAAAGGATGTTGAAAATATGGTTGAGGTATGCTGAAAGCCTCAGTGACACAGAGATAGTTTGCATCTGTGAGCTAGAAGTTGGGGAAACCCTCAGTAATGAGGAAGAGAGATCAGTTTCATATCTCATAAACTACCAGGAGGGCAGAGATGAATTTTCCAATTTCCAGGTGGGCAATGAAATGAGATCATTGGAGGATATCATAAACTGCCAGGAGGACAGCCATGGAAATTCATATTTCCAGGAGGGCAATGGTATGATATTAGCTGAAGATATCGTAAAATTCCAGGTGGGTAGGGAAGAAATCCCATATTGCCAAGTGGGAAAGGGAGAGTAGATGAGACTGTCTGAAGGTCTCATGAACTCAGGGATGAGTTTGGGTCAGCAAAGAGTGTTGATGAATATGGGATCGATTGATCTCATAAAATTCCAGGTGGGCAGAAGTGAACTTTCGAGTTGCCAGGTAGGTGTTGGATCATGTTGTCATTGATGCCAATGGTTTGTCATTGATGCCAATGGTTTGATTACTTGGGAGATTGTTGGATCATATGTCATTGATGTAAATGGTTTGGTTTGATTGATGTCATTGGTTGATGTCAAGTAA
>SNQJ01S0029147.1:28869-50218 GCA_010110895.2 Picea sitchensis
TCTAACTGGTTATAAATGACAACAATGGGTAATGAATAAATGTTGAATGCTAATTGATGAGTTTTTGTGCAAGAGGGCAGTTTTGGGAAAAAGAGCCCCACACTCATTCACCCCCCCTCTAAGTGTGGTAGGTGTGTCCAATAGTAGGAAATGGGAAGAGATCAACAAAAGATCATGCATACTGCCAGGGGAGTAGTGCTGAAATTTCAGATTGCCAGCTGGGCAATGAGATGGGATCACTGGATCTCATAGACTGCCAGGTGGGTAGCAGAAAACTCCCAAATTGTCAGGTGGGCAAGGGGAAAGAGATGAGACTGTATGAAAGTCTCATGAACTCAGAGAAGAGTTTAGATCAACAAGGAGTGTTGACAGGAGAAAATTAGAAGAGCATTTTGATGATTGGGGGAATTCGGGTATTCCTACCAGATAGCCCAGTTGAGGCCAGCGCATGTGTTGTAGATGTAACAAAAATAGGAGGAAATCCAACAAAGATTGTCATGGAGGGAGAAGTGGAGTAGACAATGATGTTTTCCCAAGGATAAGAGGAGGAGAATTCAAAAGAATGGCTCAAAATTTTCAGCCAGAAAGATGAATAGGAAATGACTGTAACACTGAAGCCTGCAGCAGAAGAGGAAGTAGACAGCATGGATTTTCTTGATCTGTGTGAAGAATTGGAAGCCTTGAAGAGAAGGGTGATGGTGCAAAGCTTGTACATTGTTGGCAACCATTTTGATTTTTATCCTATCTCTATAAGCTGCCTACCCAAGTGTTTTGGAGCCCTTGATTCTCACCGCAATCTTTGAATAAAACAACACTATTATTTCACGCATTTGCACACCTGTCTTTGTTCTCGTTTTCACGAATGCAAGCGTGAAAAATTTGATTTCGAAGCCAGATTAAAATCGTCACTGGATTATTATGGTCACTCTTGTCTGTGTGTTCATTGCATTTCCAATTTAACTATAGTCACACAGTTGGCAAGACACCAAAATATTTACTCATTTGGCATTTTTTTGCTAATATGATTTCATTTTTATAAGATTGTGATGATATTATAATAAGTATCATTGAGTCCTTAATACATTGGTGGTTTGATGTTCTATAATCAAATTCCTTGGCACTTTGGTTTCATGAAAACATATTGACATTGTGGTTATACCCTTGGCGCAATCATTTCATACAACATATAATTGTTATGATCGAACCCTTGGTGTTGATTTCGAAACAATTGCTTTGATTTTAAAAAACATGCAAACATTGCTTGTGCAAATTTTTGGGTCGACTCACCATAGTTTTCATTAGTTGTTGGAATGGAATTTGATTTTAACACATTGCATTAGTGATTTGAATCACCATATGCGCCATCGATTGTACAGTTGGATATGACTGTTTTGCATGGGCTGATCTAGCTCCACCACCCTCGCACACTCGGGCATTAATGCCTCCCTCCTATCCCGGGTTACCTTTGTTGGTTTCGGGGAAGTCTGTGAGCTATTCGATCCTGCGTCTACCCTGACCAAACCCTTTCCCGTTCACTCGACTCACTGTGTTCTCTCATCTATGGTATCGGTGGTGCACATAGAGCCCAATGGCAGCCAAACACTTCTGCTATTTGACAATGCCCATGAGTATTTAGAAAATAGTGGTTGGCTGGTGTTTATCCAGAGATTCGAGGGTTTTAACCTTTCGGTTGTCCAACAGTTCGCCCTCACCTTCGACGGTTTCAGGGCTAAGGTTAGAGACATACAACTCGAGCTAAATGAGGAATTCATAAGTTCGGCTATAGGCTTATCAGCCACAGGGTAAAGGTGGTTCAAAAACTCCAAAGTAGACGAGGTGACGTGGTTTCTCCTATTCATATCAAGAAGGATTGTTAGCTGAGATAGAGGTATGCCTCTCGCTACCCTCAAACCCAGGTGGCATGATCTTTTGGCAGTCATTTTACAGTTTGTGACCTGCGAAGGTCGTTATGGTTTGGTATTTCTGTATCATCTTTGGTTGTTGATGAATTTTATAGGCTACCCTCTGAATATGCCACATTATATTTTACGTAGTCTGTACAAGATGTCCAAAATATTCAAGCGTGAGAAGGCTGATAGCAGCCTTTTTCATCACTGCTTGATCAAACTCATTGTCTTCTACCATTTGAACCTTAGCGGTGAATGTTGGCAAGCCTTCCTATCAAGGAATGGATTTTCCACCCCCGAGTCTATCCAAGTGGACAAGGTTGTGGTTGCTGAAACTTTGGTTGGGCCAGATGTGCCATTTCATATCCTTCTACCCCCTGTCAAACCCCTGGATTGCCCCGACCTTGAACTACCCGATACTATTGTCGACCCGTGTGCTAAAGAAAATACTAAGGCCGCTAAGAATCCTGTGAGGAAGAAAGGTAAAGGTGATATTGGTGTGAACATTAAAGGAAAGAAAAATGCCCGATGGATATCCATATGTGCTAGGAACAAACCCAAGCAAAACGTTTACCAGAAGCCAATAGTGCTGAGCAAGGACTCGGACTCCAAAATTGAACGTTTCCTAGCTGAGGAATATCCCTATTCTCATGGCCTATGCTCTATAGAACCCTATGACTATGTTTCCAACTTACCTCCGTGCCTCAAGAATGATCCTAAATTCCCGGGAATCAAGCTTCACAAGGAAACCCCTGGTAACTTGAAAGAACCCTCGCCTGTGATGCTAAAGCCCGATCAACTATTGTGTACACAATGTAATGCTTGGCTTGAACGTTATTACACTGACGTTCCCCTATTACAAACTAAGATCAAATCGTTAGAGGAACGGGTGACAGTGCTGTCGAAGGAAAACGACAGGCTACAAGCCAACGAAAAGAAACAAAAAACCACCGGTTCAATCGTCTTCAGAAATGTCGAGGCAACAACGGCCTTTGTCAATTCAAAGTTATCACGATCGAAGAATTTTTACTGCCCAGGTATGTGTTTCAACATCGATTTTGTTTTATGAGTTGGTTTGAATTAATATAACCGATTGGGTGTGTCTTCAATTAGTTCTGTTCATTTTTATTAGATTCAAAACGACTCTGTTATTTTTGTTTTATCAAAAATGATATCGTTATGAATCATGTACAAAAGATTTGTTTGCTAAACTCGGATACAACTATGATTTGGTTAATGCGATTTTATTGTTCTCAGATTAGTATAAAGGATTGGTTTGTTTTCGATTCTGTTTGGTTTGCCTTTGAAACAATTTTGCACGTTTGAATTAGGGTAATCGATTGGGTTTTCTTTCGATTAGTTCTCTTTGTTTTTAATAGATTCAAAACAATCCTGTTGACTTCAATTTACCAGAAACAATTCTGTTTCGTTTTGAATAAATATTTTCGTTTGGATTATGATTGCATTCGACCTGTATAAAAGATTCGTTTGCTAAAATCATGTAGCTATGTTTTGATTGATACGATTTTGCATAACGATTATGTTGGCCCCAAACTGGTTTGATTCATTTCTGTTTGTTTTGATTTGAAAACAATACTGCGTGCCTTGAATTAGTATAACTATTTGTATGAGTTGGATTGGTATCAAAGACAGATTTGATACGGCTCTGTTAGCTTTTGATTTAAAAATGATTTTGGTTAATTTCTGAGTCGACATAAAATATTGCGTTTGTATTAAATGAATAATTTGTTTGATCGTTTAGAGTTTGTGTCGATTGAAAATTGATTCATGAAAATGATTTCATTGGTTTCGAATTGTCCAAATGATTCTGTCTGCTTCGAATTGGTAATAACAAGTGTTGAATAGAGTGCATGTATCTCTGTTACCATTCGATTGAACACAATTTCTGTCTGTTTCAAATTGGCATAAAGATTTGGTTACTTCTGGCATGAGCGATTTTCTTTGTGTTGATTTAATGATTAAAGATTTGGTTTAATAATTCAAATATATTTCTTTTAGTTTTCGATTGATTAAAAACGATTTTGTTTGCAAATTAGACCAACTATAGAATCATGAGATTCTGTAGCTAGTCTTAAAATTTAGATTTTTGCTAGTTTTACAAATAAAATATCATCTAAACATGTCTATTCTTGTCCACTTACAGGTGCATATGAATTTCAATGACCAATTGGATATGTTGTGGCTGTTTAGGAGATACTTTTGTGATATAGTTTTGTTATAGGTTGTTAGCTTTAGTCAGAAATAGAGACTTGGGAGATTGTTCCCAGATTTTTTGTAAACTGTTTTGATAATTCCCACATGGATGTTTTACCCTGTGATCTTTAAATACTTGTTATTTTTTGTAATGGACCCATCATCGATTGTGGGGAGAACCAGACTATGGATTTATAATGATTCAGACTGGGATGAAAGTTGATATCTTGTAACAACTTTAGCTTTCAATATATGAAACTTTTATTTCAAGTTTTCTTCATATCAGTTTGCAATCAATTATCGACTACTTTAGCTATCATGATTCATTGCATGTTGATGTGATTTGGTTTATGTGTTGTCCATATCTGATGTCTCTTATTTATTGTAGCACACCAGTTACTCTGTTTCGATTTGATGAGTAAATATTTATCTTCCCCATTAAATGAATCATTTTGTACAAATCTCACATTCGGGTTTATCTAATTGTGATGATTTGTAAATCATAAAATTGCTGTCAATTTTATGTCTTGTTTGTTCTGTTATTGATATTCAAAGAGCACTGCTGCTTCTGGTTTACAAGAAGCTTGCAGAGAATCTGGTGCAGGTTTCCTCCCATCGAACAACTGAACTGGATCCTTTACACAGGACAAATTGGAAAGCGTTATTACAGGTTAGTTTATTAGTGTTATTTAAGTAGTTTAGATAGATATATATAAAGTTCAGATTTATAGTATAGATTATTATTTTAATTGCTCAGCTTAGATAGTTATAATTTTAGTTCTTTTTCATGAAATTATAAAAATAAAAAAACAATAGTTTTGCTGTCATAGGACAACTTACAAATGATTTTTGGCAGGTTTTCATTTACAAATCTGTAATCTATGAATGCTTGTACATTTGTTATTAAGATTTAACTCTGTTGATAATTGAGCATTTAGTTTCATAGAATTATTGTTTTATAGTATAGACAATAGACTGTATATATATATTTTAGATTTGTTTATTAGTTTGCTTTAATTTTTATTTTCATTTAGATTAGTTCTTTTAATTAGTTTCTTTTGTTTTCATAGGACTTAGATTGGCAAATGGAGCCGCTAAACCTGTCAGGGTGGATCATCCCAAATGGCTTGGGTTATTTAGACAACCCTGGACCAGATCCACTCTTCTAGTTGGCGAGCGTTCATATTCGCCCATCAACAAATGACGCTAGAAGGAGGGCCTGAAACTTATTAATGGCACGAGGCGGTCGTAAGACTCCTACACCACCTAACCGCTCACCTATAGTGACAAGAAGTCATTCAAATGACAACATCCCCCCTCAAACAGCAACCACATCAACTGACGATCTACGAATTACAGTCAAACCAACAACCCCGAATCCAACAGGTGGTGACGTACAAGATATTGTTCGCCAATCTCTTTTGAGAACACATAGTGCCTTCACCCATCTGAGGCAACCAAATCGGCCTTTGGACCAACCTTTGGATTTCTCTGATATCAGAGAACAACTTGGAGGCACTAATATTACTTTGAACCCTACAGATCCAATCCTCACTCCTGCTGCAGGAGGATCCGGAATACCACCCTCACCACCTCCATCATCTCCTTCTTCTTCGGGAGAAGAATCTTCTGACGAAGGCAGTTCCCCTTCTCAGCCTTTCACGCTGCCTACACCAATGGCCAACCAGAACAATCCTGCTAGACCTTGGCTCGACCAGGATGCAGTAGCCATACCTGGGGCTCAACATCCCTTACCCAAACATCCAGAGAAGTGGCTTCCCATGTTTGACCTTGACTCTAAACAAATCGCCGAAGATCATATTAAAATTTTTATGTTAGCTATTAGACTCCACAATGTCGAGCATGAAGATGTAGTCTGTAGGTTGTTCCCCTACACTGTTGAGGGCAATGCCTCTACCTGGTATCTTTCCCAACAACCCCATACCATCGTGTCTTGGGAAAAGTTTGAATCTTGCTTTCTGGAGAAGTTCGGAGACGAAAAGTCCCCGAAAGTCCTAGTTATGGAGCTTTCTAGCTTAAGAATGAACCCAAAAGAGAAAATTAAAGACTTTAACCAAATATTCTTAACACTTAAGAACCGAATCCCTACAGATTCCATGCCTGCCGAGAATCTTATCATAGCATACTATATTAAGCCTTGCATCAAAGTATAGCCATTTGGGTTAAACGATCTAAGAAAGCCACATTGTTAGAGGCCTTCGAAGAGGCTAGCCGGATTGAAAAAGACATACTTAGTTTAAAAGACACTACTAGAAACGAACCAGAGACTAGTTCATCTTCCAAAAAGAAGATCGAGATCCTCCCTAGACCTTCTCAAAACAAAGCATAACCTGAAATCTTGGATTTAGAGAACTTAACGAAAGTCGTTCAAAAACTGTCAAATCAAGTTAAAGATTTGAAAAGGATGACCGAAGAAGCTTCTTCGAGGAAAGGGCCTTACAAACTCCCATTCAGGAAACCTTTTCCCACCAACCGACCTAATCCAAATACTGAAGGCTTAAACCTAGAAAGTTTGCAATTTTCCCTTCAAACCATTCTAGAAGCCCAGGATAACTTGATGCCTCCTGAGATTCCTGAGGAGGTTTTTGAACAAGAGACAGTTCAAGAAGGAGAGCAATCTGCTCCAAACATTTTTGGACACTTCTCGGATATTATTTTTCAGGATAACTTCGAGACAGTACATCCCTACAATACTAGGAGTAAGACTGCAAACAAACCTTCTTCCGAAAACACTACGAATTTGCCCCCAAAGTAGTCTAAACCAGCTGAAACTAAATAGAGTCATGTAAACCCCAACTTAGATTATGATTTAGTTGAAGATATTAAAAAGTTAAGGGCTAACATTTATGTTTATGAATTGTTAAAATTTCCATTTCTGCTACAAAAAATGTTACAGAACATCGCAGAGAATAGAAAAAATGGTAATTCAAGCAGTAACAAGATTGTACAGAACAAAGTTCCTCAAAAGACTTCCGCCAAGAATAATCATGATCCTCACGATAAAGGAAGCCTTCCTGTAAATAATGTAGATAAGTTAGCTTTAGAAACTGCGAGTAAAAAGCCACAATCTTCCACACTTAGTACTCGCAGAAATGTACCTCCATTTTTGTTAACTTTTGAAATCTTTAATAGAAACGTTCACAATTGTATGGTAGACTCAGGAGTGTCATCCAATGTGATGCCATGTCCTATGTGTCAGAAGATTAATACTGAATTTGAACCATCCACTTTAAAAATCATTCAGCTTGATCGAACTAGTGTTAAGGTCATATGCGAATCAAAAAATGTGCTTATAAGATTATCGTCTAACCCCAAAGTTCATCAAGTCATTGATATTATTGTTGTGGATATTCCAGAAGTGTATGGTCTATTTTTAAGCAGGGACTGGTCGACGCAACTACATGGATATTTCGCAACAGATTGGTCTCACCTGTGGCTTCGAGAAAACGACAAGCCCAACAAAATCAAGGTAAATCATGAACGCTACCTAAAGTTCACAGTCACAGATTTGAATGATCCCAATGAACCATTTACACCTTCTGCTGATTTTCCTGAAATACAAGGGATGGACACCTTTTTCGGCAATTTCATGGCCGAGACTTTAGCTATCACTAACCCTGAACAACAGTCCGAGATTGTAGCATACGTGCATCCAGAAGCTTCTACTCAATGGTCTTATGCACCCGATAAAAATCAAATCTGGTCTCTCTATTTTGACGGGTCAAATTCCAAAGAAGAAGCAGGTGCAGGTTGCGTTATTATTGATCCCTCAGGTAACAAAACTCTGATTGCATGTAGGCTAGAATTTGAATGTACTAATAACACAACATAATATGAGGCTTTACTGCAGGGCCTTAGAAAAGATTTAGACATGAACATTCAAAACTTGGCTGTCTTTGGCGATTCCGAAATCATGGTTAGACAGGTAAGAGATTCTATCCACTGTCTGTCTCCGCATATTAAAAGCTACCAATCCGAGGTATGGAATTTAATGAATAAGTTTTCTGCTTTCAATATAAATTCTATTCCTAGATTGAATAATTCTGAAGGTGATATATTAGCTAACGTAGCTTCCAAACTCTTTCCTGCAGAAGGCTTGTCCCCAAATGCTTTCTTCGTCGAACTGTTGTTCAGGCCATTCATTCCCAACAACATCACGAACTGGAGAATCTTCGACGAAGATCAACATATCATTAGCTTCCTACATATGGAAGAAACCTTCCAAGGCACGGTGATCGACGAATGCACTCACGACGACAATTTGTGCGATTTCACGGTAATACCAGATCCGAGATCTCCTGAATCTTCATCGAACATGGTAAATTCGATCCCTAAATCTGTAGTTAGATTAAAGAAATTTTACGATCTTCAAGATAAATTCAAAAAATTGGTCAACTGTAAAACCAATAGTTCCTCTTTATCGTATGAAAAAGTAAACTTAGGAACTAATGACAATCCACAGTGCATTAATTTAGGGGTGGGGTGTTCTGAACAAGAAAAATCCGCATTTATTAAATTGTTTAAAGAATTTAAAGATGTTTTTGCGTGGACATATGATGACCTTAAAACTTTCGACCCTAACATCATACAACACGTCATTCCGATGAAACCCCAAACCTTGCCCTTTCAACAAAAATTAAGAAAAATGCACCCTAAGCTCGAACCGACCGTCAAAAAAGAATTAAATAAACTCCTGAATGCTAAGATAATTTTCCCAGTTAGGCACACTCAATGGGTTTCTAACCTTGTCCCCGTCCGGAATAAAAGTGGGGAAATCTGACTTTGCGTCAATTTCCAAAACCTTAATAGAGCGTCTGATAAAGACAACTACCCTGTCCCACCCATGGAACATATCCTTCAACAGGTATCTGGTTCTGAGAGGCTATCTTTATTGGATGGTTTCTCAGGGTACAACCAAGTCCTGATGTCTCCTCCAGACCAACTTAAAACTACCTTCCGCACTCCATGGGGCACCTACACTTACAGGAAAATGCCCTTTGGATTGATGAATGCCGGTGCCACTTTCCAGAGAGCAATGTACATTGTTTTCAGAGGCTTAATCAATCAGTCCGTCATAGTTTACTTAGATGATGTTACTGTATTTTCAAAAAGTAAAAATGATCATCTAGCTCATTTGAGAGCTGTTCTACAACGATGCCGTAAATACGACATTTCCTTGAATCCTAAAAAATCTATATTCACAGTAGAACAAGGTAAACTCTTAGGATTCATTGTGTCAAGCAAAGGGATGATTATCAACCCCGAAAGGACTCAAGTCATCTTGAAACTTCCTCCTCCCTCATCCAAAAAATCTATGCAGTCTTTCTTAGGCCAGATAAAATTTGTGAGGAGATTCATCCCCAGCTTCTCCGAAATGGTCAGACCTTTACAAAATTTAATTAAGAAAGACACACAATATCATCGGGGACCCTTAGAAAACCAAGCATTTAATGCAATAAAAAAGGCCATAATAGATGCTCCTTCTCTCATGAGTCCCAACTTTTCACAAGACTTCACGCTCTACACTTTTGCTTCTGACCGTTCCTACGCTGTCGTCCTAACTCAAAAGAATCCTGAAAACAATGAAGTACCCACTGCCTTTATGAGATTTGCTTTCAAAGGCGCGAAACTTAATTACTCAGCGGTAGATCAACAAGCCTACGCTGTTTTCAAAGCAGTCAAGCACTTCCGATCTTATCTTTTGAAATCTAGGACCAAAGTTATTGTCCCTTACCCAATCGTCAGGAATCTGTTAGTGCAAAAAGAGTTAGGTGAAAAGAGGGTGAACTGGGTTACCTCCTTACAGGAATACGACATAGAAATTACCCCAGCTCAAATAGTGAGAGGCCAAGGGTTATGCAAGTTAGTTGCTGATTCAACAGCAGGACAACAAGAAGAAAACGATATATCAAACCTAGGACAACACAATCAAAATGCAATCTGTTGTGCACAAAGCTCTGTCAGTCCTTGGTATGATGATATAAAGTTCTATCTTGAACATGGGTCAGCCCCCCATCACCTGGATCCCACTAAGAGAAGAGCGTTAAGCTTAAAGTCTGCCTCCTTTCATTTGGTTAATGGTATTCTGTTTCGTCAAAATTTTGATGGCGTACTAATGTGCTGTCTTGAGAAAGACGAAGCAGAAAAAGTCTTGCTAGAGTTGCACGCAGGAGAAGCTGGTGGGAATTTTGGTGGTGACACCACTGCCCATAAAGTCTTGAGATCCCGTTATTACTGGCCCACACTTTTTAGAGACGCCCATGCCTTGTGCTGTAAGTGTATTATTTGTCAAAAAGCATCTGGGCGGATACATAAATCAACCTTTCCTCTGCAACCTGTTTCAGTAGACTCGCCTTTTCAGCAGTGGGGCCTTGATATTATAGGTCCAATAAATCTGCCGTCCTCATAGCAACATAAGTTTATCATAACATCCACAGATTATTTGACCAGGTGGTCTGAAGCTTCCGCATTAAGAACTGTGAATACCAGTCAGGTAATCGCCTTTTTAAATTCGAATATTATCACTCGTTTTGGTATCCCTGACTGTTTAGTATTCGA
Organism: Picea sitchensis; assembly: GCA_010110895.2. NCBI lineage: Eukaryota > Viridiplantae > Streptophyta > Pinopsida > Pinales > Pinaceae > Picea > Picea sitchensis. The sequence continues at coordinate 39,570 of SNQJ01S0029147.1, forward strand.
TAACGCTTCTTATTTTTCGTCTCTTGAGATGAGCGAGTTTGATCTAGAAAAAGGAATTAAATTGAAGTATTCTTCTAGCTACTATCCACAGGGCAATGGATTGGCAGAATCAACTAATAAGAATTTGATTAAAATCATCAAGAGAACGGTATCCGAGAATCACAAAAACTGGCATAATGCACTGTTAAACACAATCTGGGCTGATAGGGTAACACCAAAAACTGTTGTAGGTAACTCTCCCTTTTTTCTCGTCTATGGTAGAGAAGCAATTTTGCCACCACACATTCTTCTTCCCTCACTACAACTATCACAGAAAATACAGGAAGAGGATTGTTCCCCTTTCGAAAACCGAATTAACGCTTTAAAGAAACTAGAAGAGGTAAGAGCTCAAGCTAAACGTAAGTTAGATCAACATCAACTAGTGGTCAAAAGCTGTTTTGATGCCAACTCTTCCTCTGATAGGAACTTCGAAGTAGGTGATCTTGTCTTGAAATGGGACAAACCACATGAGGGGAAGGGAGAGCACACAAAATTTCAGAACTTATGGCTTGGACCGTTTTTAATTGCTGAGAAATTAGGTCCCATCTCTTTCCGGTTACAGAATCTAGAGGGACAACTTGACACCTATCCGGTGAATGGCCAAGCTCTGAAAAGATATTTCGCTTGATGACAACCCTTTGTATACTATGTAAATATTCTGCTTTTGTTTTCTTTTCTTTTACTGTTTTGGTTTTGATTTTTCCTTTGCGCTTATTTTTTGCTTTTGATATACATACTTGCATTCTGGACTATTCAGACAAAGAAAACAAAAAATTCTTTCACAGAAATGACTGTTGAAAAATTGTATAAACATCAATTATATACTTCTAAAATCTACATCTGTGTTGAGAAGATTGTTGTTTGAAAGAAGTTAACTGATTTCGATCTGTGAGTAAAGCCTGTCACGATCATCCATTATCTTCTTATGCTGTCCCTGTTCCTTAAAGGAACGAATCAGAAGATGTCTCCCTGCCTTAGAAGGTTGGTTTTGTAAATAAATCATCTCTGGATCTTAATGAAGGACAATTCTAAAAAATTCTGCTGAGGTCTGCTAAAAATATGTTTAAAATATCATAATTTTCAGCATCACCCCGCTCAATCATATATCTTAAAAAAAAATAAATCATTAAAAGAGCTGTGGGAAGTGCTTGTAAACCCGTCGGGATGCTGAACAGGTCTGCTAGCAGCAGGTAAATGCATGCATGACACCAAGACAACTTCGCCGGGGTACTGAACAAGTCCATTGGCAGCGAAGCAATGTCGGGTATATGAAAATTCATAAATATGAAACCTCTTGACCTTAAAATGTCCTTTATTCTGATTTGGAACTTCTTAGCAGGATACAGATGTCAGAGTGGGTTAAATGGCAACCCTGTCGAGGCTATGGACGCCTGCTGGCAACAGTGGCTGTGTCAACAGTATTGGGGATTTTATCTTTAATATCATGGCTCGCTTGTCTTAAGACTGTTATCAGTTTTCATCCTTTAAACACTGCTGGAATATTTGATTAATGATGATGTTTAAACGATTTTCTGGTTGTTATTTTTGAGTTAGAATTTTTCTCATTATCATAATCTAAATTTGTTCTTTTGGTAGAGATAACTGCTTCTACCAGTGTGTCGCCATTGTTGGCAGCCATTTCAATTTTTATCCTATCTCTATAAGCTACCTACCCAAGTGTTTTGGAACCCTTGATTCTCACCGCAATCTTTGAATAAAACAACACTATTATTTTGCGCATTTGCACACCTGTCTTTGTTCTCGTTTTCACGACTGCAAGCATGAAAACTTTGATTTTGAAGCCACATTAAAATCGTCACTGGATTATTATGGTCACTCTTGTCTATGTGTTCATTTCATTTCCAATTTAACTATAGTCGCACAGTTGGCAAGACACCAAAATCTTTACTCATTTGGAATTTTTTTGCTAATATGATTTCATTTTTATAAGATTGTGATGATATTATAATGAGTATCATTGAGTCCTTAATACATTGGTGGTTTGATGTTCTATGATCAAATTCCTTGGCACTTTGGTTTCATGAAAACATATTGACATTGTGGTTAGACCCTTGGCGCAATCATTTCATACAACATATATTTTTTATGATCGAACCCTTGGTGTTGATTTCGAAACAATTGCTTTGATTTTAAAAACATGCAAACATTGCTTGTGCAAATTTTTGGGTCGACTCACCATAGTTTTCATTAATTGTTGGAATGGAATTTGATTTTAACACATTACATTAGTGATTTGAATCACCATATGTGCCGTCGATTGTATAGTTGGATATGACTGTTTTGCATGGGTTGATCTAGCTCCACTACCCTCGCACACTCGGGCATTAATACCTCCCTCCTTTCCCGGGTTACCTCTGTTGGTTTTGGGGAAGTCTGTGAGCTATTCGATCCTGCGTCTACCCTGACCAAACCCTTGCCCATTCACCTGGCTCACTATGTGCTCTCGTCTATGGCACCGGTGGTGCGCATAGAGCCCAATGGTAGCCAAACACTCCTGCTATTTGACAATGCCCGTGAGGATTTAGAAAATAGTGGTTGGCTGGTGTTTATCTAGAGATTCGAGGGTTTTAACCTTTCGGTTGCCCAACAATTTTCCCTCACCTTTGACGGTTGCAGGGCTAAGGTCGGAGACATACAAATCGAGCTAAATGAGGAATTCATGAGTTCGGCTATAGGCTTACCAGCCACAGGGAAAAGGTGGTTCAAAAACTCCAAAGTAGACGAGGTGTCGTGGTCGCTCCTATTCATATCAAGAAATATTGTTAGCTGCGATAGAGGTATGCCTCTCGCTACCCTCAAACCTAGGTGGCATGATATTTTGGCAATCGTTAAACAGTTTGTGACCTGCGAAGGTTGTTATGGTTTGGTATTTCTGTATCATCTTCGGTTGTTGATGAATTTTATAGGCTACCCTCTAAATATTCCACATTATCTTTTATGTAGTCTGTACAAGATGTCCAAAATATTCAAGCGTGAGAAGGCTGATAACAACCTTTTTCATCACTGCTTGATCAAACTCATTGTCGTCTACCATTTGAACCTTAGCGGTGACTGTTGGCAAGCCTTCCTGTCAAGGAATGGATTTGCCACCCCCGAGTCTGTACAAGTGGACAAGGTTGTGGTTACTGAAACTTTGGTTGGGCCAGCCGTGCCATTTCATATCCTTCTACCCCCTATCAAACCCTCGGATTGCCCCGACCTTGACCTACCTGATACTATTGTCGACCTGTGTGCTAAAGACAATGCTAAGGCTGCTAAGAAGCCTGTGAGGAAGAAAGGTAAGGGTGATACTGGTGTGAACAGTAAAGGAAAGTAAAATTCCCGATGGATATCCAGATGTGCTAGGAAAAAACCCAAGCAAAACGTTAAACAGAAGCCAATAGTGCTAAGCGAGGACTCAGACTCCGAAATTGAACATTTCCTAGCTGAGGAATATCCCTATTCTCATGGCCTATGCTCTACAGAACCCTATGACTATGTTTCCAACTTACCTCCATGCCTCAAGAAAGATCCTAAATTCCCAGGAATCAAGCTTCACAAGGAAACCCCTGATAACTTGAAAGAACCCTCGCCTGTGATGCCAAAGCCCAATCAACCGTCATGTACACAATGTGATGCCTGGCTTGAACATTATTACACCAACGTTCCCCTGTTACAAACTAATATCAAATCATTAGAGGAACGGGTGACAATGCTGTCGAAGGAAAACAACAGGCTACAAGGAAACGAAAAGAAACAAAAAGCCACTGGTTCAATCGTCTTCAGAAATGTCGAGGCAACAACAGCCTTTGTCAATTCAAAGTTATCATGATCGAATCATTTTTAATGCCCAGGTATGTGTTTCAACATCGATTTTGTTTTATGATTTGGTTTGAATTAATATAACCGATTGGGTGTGTCTTCAATTAGTTCTGTTCGTTTTTATTAGATTCTGACTCTGTTATTTTCGTTTTATCAAAAGTGATATCATTATGAATCATGTACAGAAGATTTGTTTGCTAAACTCGGATACAACTATGATTTGGTTAATGCGATTTTATTGTTCTCAAATTAGTATAAACGATTGGTTTGTTTTCGATTCTGTTTGGTTTGCCTTTGAAACAATTTTGCACGTTTGAATTAGGGTAATCGATTGGGTTTTCTTTCGATTAATTCTCTTTGTTTTTAATAGATTCAAAACAATCCTGTTGACTTCGATTTACCAGAAACGATTCTGTTTCGTTTTGAATAAATATTTTCGTTTGGATTATGATTGCATTCGACCTGTATAAAATATTCGTTTGCTAAAATCATGTAGCTATGTTTTGATTGATACGATTTTGCATAACGATTATGTCGGCCCCAAACTGGTTTGATTCATTTCTGTTTGTTTTGATTTGCAAACAATACTGCGTGCCTTGAATTAGTATAACTATTTGTATGATTTGGATTGGTATCAAAGACAGATTTGATACGACTCTGTTAGCTTTTGATTTAAAAATGATTTTGGTTAATTTTTGAGTCGACATAAAATATTGCGTTTGTATTAAATGAATAATTTGTTTGATTGTTTACAGTTTGTGTGGATTGAAAATTGATTCATGAAAATGATTTCATTGGTTTCGAATTGTCCAAATGATTCTGTCTACTCCGAATTGGTAATAACAAGTGTTGAACAGATTGCATGTATCTTTGTTACCATTCGGTTGAACACGATTTCTGTCTGTTTCAAATTGGCATAAAGATTTGGTTACTTCTGGCATGAGCGATTTGCTTTGTGTTGATTTAATGATTAAAGATTTGGTTTAATAATTTGAATATATTTCTGTTAGTTTTGGATTGATTAAAAACGATTTTGTTTGCAAATTAGACCAGCTACATAATCATGAGATTCTGTAGCTAGTCTTAAAATTTAGATTTTTGCTAGTTTTACAAATAAAATATCATCTAAACTTGTCTATTCTTGTCCACTTACAGGTGCATACGAATTTCAATGACCAATTGGATATGCTGTGGCTGTTTAGGAGATACTTTTGTGATATAGTTTTGTTATAGGTTGTTAGCTTTTGTCAGAAATATAGACTTGGGAGATTGTTCCCAGATTTTTTGTAAACTGTTTTGATAATTCCCACAGGGATGTTTTACCCTGTGATCTTTAAATACTTGTCATTTTTTGTAATGGACCCATCATCGATTGTGGGGAGAACCAGACTATGGATTTATAATGATTCAGACTGGGATGAAAGTTGATGTCTTGTAACAGCTTTAGCTTTCAATATATCAAACTTTTATTTCAAGTTTTCTTCATATCAGTTTGAAATCAATTATCGACTACTTTAGCTATCATGATTCATTGCATGTTGATGTGATTTGGTTTATGTGTTGTCCATATCTGATGTCTCTTGTTTCTTGTAGCACAACAATTACTCTGTTTCGATTTGATGAGTAAAGATTTATCTTCCCCATTAAATGAATCATTTTGTACAAATCTTCACATACGGGTTTATCTAATTATGATGATTTGTAAATCATAAGATTGTTGTCAATTTTATGTCTTGTTTGTTCTGTTATTGATATTCAAAGAGCACTGCTGCTTCTGGTTTACAAGAAGCTTGCAGAGAATCTGGTGCGGGTTTCCTCCCATCGAACAACTGAACTGGATCCTTTACACAGGACAAATTGGAAAGCGTTATTACAGGTTAGCTTATTAGTGTTATTTAAGTAGTTTAGATAGATATATATAAATTTCAGATTTATAGTACAGATTATTATTTTAATTGCTCAGCTTAGATAGTTATAATTTTAGTTATTTTTCATGAAATTATAAAAATAAAAAAACAATAGTTTTGTTGTCATAGGACAACTTACAAATGATTTTTGGCAGGTTTTCATTTACAAATCTGTAATCTATGAATGCTTGTACATTTGTGATTAAGATTTAACTCTGTTGATAATTGAGCATTTAGTTTCATAGAATTATTGATGTATAGTATAGACAATATACTGTATATATATATTTTAGATTTGTTTATTAGTTTGCTTTAATTTTTATTTTCATTTAGATTAGTTCTTTCAATTAGTTTCTTTTGTTTTCCTAGGACTTAGATCGGCCAATGGAGCTGCTAAACTCGTCAGGGTGGATCATCCCAAACGACTTGGGTTATTTAGACAACCCCGGACCGGATCCACTCTTCCAGTTGGCGAGCGTTCATTTTCTCCTGTCAACACACATCCAATAGGCTAACTTGGAAGAAGGTAGTGAAGCATACCATCCCTAGGAGAAGCCGGAAGAAGCTGGAAGTATGCCAACAGGAGAAATGGCAGCAACAAAAATGCCACAGGAAGAAGTTGAGCAGTAGTTCAGTGAGGAGACTTCAGAGCTAGAGTCTGTAGCAGAGTGGCCACTTAGTGCCACAAGGGGAAATAAATATAGCATGGGAGATAAACAAGATCTTCCCATTGAGGAGACAGAAGTGAAGGGGAGAAGACTGGATAAGGAGATCTAGCCACTGGAGCAGCTAGATGAGATAATTGAGGAGATCAGAAGGATAATGATTAGATCAACATAAGCAGTCAACAATGGGAAGCTGAGAAGAAGGGAGCCTACAAGAGAAACATGGAAGAAGAAGAAACAACAACAACAACATAGCTGGAGAGGAGCAGATGAACAACTCCAAGGGAAAGTTTGGGATCCAGGTGGGTTTCAACACTGGAGAAGAAGAGCTCATGATCAGGAGAGAATGATTTTTCCAGCTGAGGAGTATGATGAAGGAGCATCACTCCACGTTAGAAACATGTCAGCCAACCAACACATCTAGCACGCATTAATGGAGAAAGGGAGAGGCACAACCCTCTCAATTTTGAAATTTGAAATTTCAATAAATTTTGTAATTATTTTAATGCCAGACCACACAGCTGTTCAGGAAGTGGTTGAGGTTGCCTTAAATGGTTACCTATAGCTAAGTCAAGATCTGTCAAGTCTGTGACATCCATTTATGAATGTATCCGTAGGAGCCGCTCTATGATAACGATAGCTCAGAGGCGGTGGTTGAGGATAAGCTCATGGGAGCCCTCATTTTGTAAAAAAGAGGAGCATGAGAATTAGAATAGAGAGTTAGGAGGAGAGACCAGAGCAGAGAGGTCTCGAGAGGGAGAGTTGAGACTTCTTACAGTCCAGCCTTTGTAATCATTTGTATAGAGACACAAGGATTAATAGAAAATCAATTTTTCCTACATATGATTGCTCATGTATTTATGTTTCATGAATGAATGCTATAGATGTATGTTATATTTTCATCTACAGGGACAGATATAATTTCTCTATCTGATTGAGTTGTGATATCCGTCTGGGTTCTTTGGGTTGTGCAAGGAGTGCAAAACAAAACATTGGAAGTTCTGTAGCCAGCACAAGGAGTGCGCATTTGAACTCTACAGAGTCAGAAAGAACATGCAAGGAGTGCACACCAGAAGGTTTCATAGACTTAAGGGAAGCCTCAAAGTTACTGAATACTCTGGAGGAGGAACTGTGCAAAAGGAGGGCACAGAGAAGAAACAAAACTATTGAAGGTTCTGTATAGCTTTGCTAGGAGGGCATTGAGTGAGTGCAAAGAGTGCACTAGAGAACTCCATTTCGAGTCTTGAGGAAAAGGAAGCATCGAAGAGAAGACACTCACAGGGTTGCTGAACACTCTGTAGGCTCTGCAAGGTGTTCATCGAGCCGAAGAACGTCAGGAGGGCATGAAGCATTTCTTTACAAGGAATACTTTGGATCTAAGTTACTCGAAATCTTAGTAGCACAAGGAGTGTGCGGAAGAAAACTTATTCCGAGTTCCGAAGCTCGGGAGGAAAAGTGCCTTTGCACACAAAGCCATAGAAGAAAGGAGCAGAAGGTCGAGAAAACTTTCGAGGTTTCTGAGTTGAAAAAGCTTAGAAGGGATAGTGTTCCTATAACACAGATGAGACCCGAAGGAACCGAGCTTGCAAGAGGAAGAGTAGAAGGCTGAGACCTTCGATAATTATAAAATCTTCTAAGTCTGGGAGAAGCGTGAAGCTCAAAAGGAGAGCGTGCAAGGAGGACGGATCTGAACCATCAGATCTAGCATCAATATGCGACAACTGTTGGATCATGCAAATGTGCATGGGGTTTAAACCCTTGGATATCCACACATTTCAGAGTTCGGGGTTTGGAGCGGCAAGGGATTTTGGATTCACTGCATCGCAAACTCCCAATTTGCAAAATCACGCCAGGTGTCGGATATGGAGCGTGGTGACTTGAGAGCCGCGGGATCACCGATACGTGCACAGGAGGAGCACACATAGGAGGTGCACAGAAGAATAGATCATGACCATCAAATCTCGCGTAAAGGACCGATAACCATCCGATATGGAAAGAGGAGAATGAGGTTTAACCCTTGTAGAAGCATCATGACCATCCACAAGAGGACACGTGGAAAGCGGTCAAGGTTTTGGGAAAAGGCCCAAAAGATTTCGGTTCCAGGAGGATTGGATCATTGATCTCTCAGAGGGAGAGATTTCGGCATTTCGGGAACCAGGGATTCGAAAGACAGAGAACAAGGGAAACTCTTGCATCATGGTTTCCCAAATCACGAAAGATGGTAGTGCTAGAACCTGGGTGTTCGAGAGGCCAGGAGTCGGGAGACGTAGAGTCCCAACTCGTGAAATCGAGAAACCCTGAAAGTCTTCGGAGGAAGAGCACAAGACGAGCCATTAAGCCCTTTTCATCATTTCGACAACAGGGAGTTCAAGAGAAAAGGAGTCGTGAGATGGGGAGTCCTGACTCGCGGAATCGTGAAATCGCGAATTCTGAAATATCGAAGAGAAGATCGTGGTCACGAGTAGATTTCAGCATTCCGGGGTCTGGGAGGTTGAAGGACCAAGAACCGTCTGCAACCGGAATCACGAAATCGCGAATTCTGAAATCCTGAAAGTGGGCCATGGTCGCGGGTAGTTTTTGGGGTTTCAGTGACTAGGATTTGGAGGGACAAGGAGACTGGGACAACTCACATGCAGGAGTTTCGAAAACCTGATACCCGAAACCTGAAAGGTGTTGGTTCGAAACAGGTAAGAGCACCGAAAGCGGAGCACATGCATAGGTTTTTTTTTTTAAGACCTGTGCCAAAGAGCGATGGGACCTATGGATTTGTTTAAGGGGTTCCAACAGGAGCCTGAAGAGCTATTTCGGCTCAGAAGAAGAACGATCCAGAGAGTAGGAGGTCAGCAGAACCCTGCTGAGGTAGGGGGTCTGCAACAATTTTTTTATCATAGCACCATTATGTTACAATTGGAATTACAGGATAACAAGCCATTAAGCCCCTTTAAGTTTAACCCATGATTATTAGCTAAAGATGATTTTTATACTTTGGTGAAATATTATTGGAAGTTTTACGACAAAAATATAAGGCTTTCTGGTAATGAACAATTTGTTTCTTCTTTAAAATTGGTAAACGAAAAGGTCGTGGTGTGGTCAATGGAGAGACACAATAATAGAGATAGGCACTTATTGGAAGTTGAAGAAGACATAAAATCTCTATATAACACAAATGATTATGGCACTTTTAATGGGGATGAACAATATAGTGGATATCAAATCCAAAAAAAAATTGTTGCTAGAGAGGGAAGCGTAATGGAGGTTAAGATGTCAAGAAACTTGGCTCGAATTGGGTGATGAGAATATTAAATTCTTTCTTTAGTATGAAACTATTGGAAAATTATAATACCATATGGGATATGAAGAACTAGGAAGGTGAGACAATTAATGGTTTTAATGGCCTATTTAGTTTAGGTATTAAACATTTTGAAGAGAGATATAAGGAGCTTGCAAGAGCAAATATAGTTGAAATAGTTAAGATTACTTCATAATTTCCACAGTGGGTGAAAAATGAAGATAATCGAGACATTTATAAAGAAGTCTCAAAGGATGAATTATTGATGATGTTGTCTTCATTTCAAAAAGATAAAATTGTTGGCCCTAATGGATGGATTGTAGAATTTTTCTTAGGATTCTTTGATAATCTAGGTGATGATTTGCTTAGGTTAGTTAAAGAGGTAAGACAAACTAGTAAGGTTTTGGGTTATTTCAATACAACCTTCATTGATCTTATATCAAATATTCACAAAGTAAATTATTTTGATGAATTTAGGCCAATTGCACTTTGTAATTATTTATACAATAATTTCTAAGGTTGTGGTTATTTGGCTCAAAAATTCCTCTCCACTATAATATCTTATGAGAAATTTGGGTTCCTTGAGGGGAGACACATCCATGAGTACATTCAGTATTCTCAAGAAGGATTACATTTTATTAGACAAAAGAATTTACTAGCTATGGTTATGAAATTATAGCTTTCAAAAGAATTTGACATACCCTTTTGGTTCTATTTGAGGTTGGTGTTGTAACATCCCTAGCCACCAGCAGGTCGGGCAATGCTACCCAAACAACTTGTCTTCTACAACTAGCTCCGATATCAATTTGTAACGTCCCCGACCATTAACACCACTGACGGGGGCAACGCCACTACAGAACATACATACATACATACATACATACATACATACATACATACATACATACATACATACATACATACATA